>CM074954.1:479397-489585 GCA_037577455.1 Pangasius macronema | reverse complement strand
TCCACAGTTTTTGTTTGTGTGTGTGTGTCAAATACTTTTTCTTATTTATATATATATATATATATATATATATATATATATATATATACACACACACACACACACACACACTCACACACACACACACACTCACACACACACACATAAAAAGCATTTATGAAGAACTGAACTGAGTTAGTGATATCTAGATGTCCTCAGTGTCCCCTACAAAGGCGATGGCTGTTGCTTGGGGCTGTGTTAAATACAGAGCAGTAGTATTTACGTCTTTGCTTAGCAGCTAATGTGCACGCTTACAACAACCCTGAGCTAAATATGTTCATGGTGCTGGGGGTGACATGCCAGCCCAGGCAAGTAAAGACACATTCGGGAGTGATAGAATGACACCAGGATAATCGTGCCATGTCAGGAATCACCAGCCTTCCACTATGCCACGGTTTCTAATTAACCACTGCTTTCGTTCATTAATTCACATCCTCGTACATGTTGTGTATAGATTGAAGAAAGAGAAGAACAAACGCTAACGGAACCCACACTCCATGGCCGAGCCTGAGTTCTGTCCGAACCTTTAAGTCAGCATCCGAGACGGCACTAGTACGCTTTAAGCACCAGAGACCCCATTTCTGTGATCAGTTGCATGAATTAGCTGTGCATTTGTGCCATGACTACTGACATTTATTCCACATAATGGCCTTATTATGGTTGAAGAAGCAGAGCGCAGGTTATTGTGCGACACCTCACGTCCAGACGGCTAATGTGAGCAGACGCTGCATGTGGAGATAAGTGTATATACACACTGGATTAAGGCTGTGCTAGCTTAGCTTCAGTATTAGCAGGTTAATCCCTCTTGTACACTTGTTAGAGTGAAGAGAGACTAAGAGGCTTTTGCTCTCTTGTTCAAGTGGGAGTGAATGTGATACATAGACACAGACTGTTTTTTTTTTTTGGAGAGTTAGATGTTCGTTGCTTAGTGGTCTTATACTGTGTGTGTGTGTGTGTGTGTGTGTGTGTGTGTGTGTGTGTGATCTGAGACACTAATAAGATCACATGATTAATGCAGAAATCTTTGCAGGATGCAGAAGTACACATCAAGGATGAATGGCAACAATACCACACTAGCTGCTATTTCACTCCCTCACTTGCTCACTAACTCCACTCATCGACTCATCCACTTACATGCTCACTTGCATACTAACTCCCTATCTTCCTCAGTCACCCATCAATCAATCACTCACTCATATTCACCCACTCACTCACTCTAACTTGCTCTAATAACTTCCTTATTTGCTCACTCACCCACTCACTCACTCTTACTTGCTCACTAACTTCCATATTTGCTCACTCACTCACTCACTCACTCACTCACTCACTCACTCACTCACTCACTCACTTACTTTAACTTGCTCACTAACTTCCTTATTTGCTCACTTACTCACTCACTCACTCACTCACTCACTTGCTCACTCACTCACTCACTCACTCACTCACTCACTGACTTTAACTTCCTTACTCACTTCCTTATTTACTCACCTACTCACTTTAACTTCCTCACCAACTTCCTCACTCACTCACTCACTCACTCACTCACTCACTCACTCACTCACTCACTTTAACTTCTCACTCACTTCCTTATTCATTCACTCACTCAATATCTCTTGCTCACTTCCTTATTCACTCATTCACTCATCGACTTGCTCACTCACTCAACACAATCAGTCGCTCGCTCACTTCTTGGCTCACCCTCTTACACTTCTGTGCTCACTTGGTCACTAGCTCTTGCACAGTCAGCCACTTGTTTGCTCAATCAATCACCCTATCACTCACTCACTCACTCACTTAATCAACTACTCGCTCAGTCACTCGTTCATTCCATCACACGCTCCTTGCCTCATCCTTCCATTTCCTCTCTCTCGCCCCTGCTCTCACCCACCTCGGAGGTCGCGTCCATCCTTGATGCGCCGCACTCGCATCTTCAGCTTCATCTCGCTCTCGTGCATGTCTGTCCACAGCGGAGGAGCGATCACCACGTCCACCGGCATCCAGGCACCGAGCTGCACAGCAGTGCACTCACTTCCACTCAGCACTAGAGAGCCTAAACCTCTGATGGACCTTCTCTCAGTCCACTATGGTTCAGATTAAACCTTGATGTTTAGGAGTTCTCCCGATGAAGACAGACGAGTGTGTTCAGTAGCTGTGTGATGGAGCTGCACTGCTCACTATCTGTTCCAAACTGAGTTGAACTGAAAGTGCGCTCCGTCTATTGTTGAACCTCCTCCTCTCTCTCTCTCTCTCCCTCTCTCTCTCTCTGTATCCTTCCCTCCCTCCCTCCCTCCCTCTCTCTCTCTCTCTCTCTGAATGAGCTCACAGGCTGTGTGCTCCACTGAGACCAGTGTTCAGTAATAGCTCATGTGTAAGGCATGTAACCACATTCCTTACTCACCACACAAATATGCGGCTGCCACTGCACTCACAGGCTAAAGGGATCCTACGCTGGACAGACGTTTGGGTGTGTGTTTGTGTGTGTTTGTAGAAAGACAGGGTGTAGTTGTTCTACGGAATCAACAAAGGAGCTGTGCTATGTGTGTGTGTATGTGTGTGTGTGTGCTTGTGTGTTGTGTATGTTGTGTGTGTGTATGTGTGTGACACGCTTTGCTGCTGCAGAAATCCAGGTCTACTTATATAATTAGTGCACTTACTGCATGCTCCAACTGACTGTGGTTGGGACGGAATCTCTGGCATGACTCACTTACCCAAGTACACAACATGGCTTTTGGTCAGCCTTCGATGAGTGTACAGAATTTACACCAATACACTTGCGGCATTGACCTTTCGGGTCTAAAAAAACATAAATCATTCTAAAGAGTTGCACTGAAATGCAAAAAGCTATAAATTAAACGGCACATACGTAGATTGTATATGATGGATTTCAACTGTCAGTCAAAAGTTTTCAAGCACCTTAAATGCACCGTTTTAGCATTTTCGTGTATATGACTTCATTTAAAAATGTATAAAAATTATAGAAATACTTCATTTTAAAAATTTGAGAATCATACCGAGGACTAGAAGTAGAAGTGTATTGAGAAATGCTGATCATGAAATGTTTGGCGAATGCAGAAACATCATCGATGACTTCATTTTTTTTTCAAAAAAAAATCTTGAATTGAAAAAGATGAATGAGTCTCAGGTGTCAGCACTTTGTAACAGTCGCTGGAGCTTTGCAGAGTTTCCCAGCACGGGAAAGTCTTCAGGACAGACAAGTTCGGGCTTTTGGTTTCTCTGTAAAACGACAAGCTGGGATTTTTTTTTGAGAGAAAAAAAGAGAGAGCGAGAGACAGAGAGAGAGAGAGAAAGAGAGAGAGAGAGAGAGAGAGAGAGAGACACAGAGAGAGAGAGAGACAGAGAGAGAGAGAGAGAGAGACACAGAGAGAGAGAGACAGAGACACAGAGAGAGAGAGAGAGAGAGACAGAGAGAGAGAGAGACAGAGACACAGAGAGAGAGAGAGAGAGAGAGAGAGAGAGAGAGAGAGACAGAGAAAATTTAACTTTAATGCAAGAGAGAAACTGTCATTGTCATTATACATAACATTACAGCACTGTAATATGCTGAAGACAGGTATTTCTGTGACAGGTGTTAAGTGACTGTGTGTGTGTGTGTGTGTGTGTGTGTGTGTGTGTGTGTATGCGTGTGTGTGTGTGTGCATGTTACCTGTCCTGGGGGAAGATGAGCAGCTGCTCGGAGTTGTAGAGCTCCTGCAGGACGTTGGAGATGAACTGACCCCACCAGCTCTCGGCTCCACACAGCTGTACGAGCAGCAGGCCGGTGTGCAGTCTGATCTGAGGAGTGCCGCTGATGCACAGCTGCTTAAAGAGCTCCTCACACACCTGCGCCTGGAACACACTCCGCAGCACGGCCGGCACACACTGACCTGCGGCACCGGGGACACGGGGGAAGGGCTATTAAAGAGACAGTATCAACAAGGGGGGCGTGGTCTCTACGACCACCTGTTCTAGTCATGTAGGCGTGGTCTCTGCACCTGTCAGTCAAAGTGAAGTAGATGTGGCCTTCAATTATGCTTGTAAGGGGAAAGGAGGGGTGGCCTTTATGTATGTTTGTCAGGGCAAAGGAGGCGTGGTCTTAAGCTAACACTTAAAGACAGTGAAAGTTGAAGAGTGAAAGAAATAAGAAAGGACATGAAACAGACAGGCGTGAGTCAGACAGGCGTGAGTCAGACAGGCGTCTCACCGTTGTTGGCGTGCAGCAGGCTGAGCAGCGTGTCCAGCAGGTAGCGGATGGTGGTGCGCAGCTGTTCGGTGGAGGCGTGCTGTACCAGCTGCGTGAGCGGCTGATTGGCCACGGGAGAGCGGAATGGGCGGGGCAAGCGCGGGGAGCCCAGTGACACGCGCAGCCTCTGCACAGCCTGCGCAGCCAGGTTCAGCTGGAGCTGCAGCTGCGCACAGTCGTGGTACGCGGAGAAAACACGCGAGTCCTCTTCCAGAGCTTTATCGGGTTTACGCAGGAAGTACTGAGCGTTGTTGGCGCTGTTGAGCGGCGGGACGTCCACGTTCTGCAGCAGGGTTTCTAAACGGTGACACGCCAGATTGTATCTGAAAATTCAGCACAGGGGAAACAGTGAGGGTGCGTTTAAGAACATCTGCTCACATCTGTGACAGGCCTATACTCCCAACAGCTGAGATCTGTCAGGAACACGATCCTGATTCAAACTCAGACACTGATTCAGACTCTGACTCCCACTGATTCTTACCCTGCATCTAATTTAGTTTTTTATTCAAATTCTGATTCCTACTCTAATGCTAAATTCTGATTACAATTCCAACTACAGGTCAACATGAGATTCAGATTCTGACTCAGATTCTAACCGTGACTCTACACTGACTCGACCCGGAGTGTTCTGGTCCTGACCTGCACTGGATGTCCTCCTGCAGGGCCACCATCATGGCGAGGTGCTGCTCGAGCTCCGGCTGGCTGAACGTGTCGCTCTCAGCCCTCAGCGGGTCGTTCATCAGCTTCAGCTCGCTCTCCCACGGCAGGATGTAGGTGTGGCCGTAGTAGAACCCTAGCGGGATCTTAGCGCGTGCGTTGGTGCTCCCGTAGCGCCCAATCACTGTGATCTGAAAAAGAAAAAAAAAGGAGAAGAAAGAATTTAGATCTGGGGGACAGCCTCGTTTTCTGCACCACAACCATTCCACTGTGTGTGTGTGTGTGTGTGTGAGATTTTACCTTCATGAACCTGCAGACAGGTGGAGGCAGCAGGTCGTGGAGGATGAGTGAGTGTGTGCTGATGTCCGTCGCCACCACCAGCCTGCGTCCGTCCACCTCTTCACCCAGAGTCCAGATGTCGATGGACAGCGACGCCAAGTCAGCGCACGTGGGGATCAGCGCGTCTGTCAGCAACACAGGGCGTCCGAAATCCAGCGTCACGAACCGCCGCGCTCCTGCACACACACACACACACACACACACAGTTACGGTCAGGTTCTAAGAGCAAATCAGGGTCTGAATCAGAGCCGAGGCCTAAATCTGACACTGAGAGCGAGTCTGAGATCGAATCGGAGTCGAGCTGTGAGTCTGACGCAGAGAGCGAGTCTGAGATCAAATCGGAGTCACGCTGTGAGTCTGATGCAGAGAGCGAGTCTGAGATCAAATCGGAGTCACGCTGTGAGTCTGATGCAGAGAGCGAGTCTGAGACTGAATCAGAGTCGCGCTGAGAGTCTGATGCAGAGAGCGAGTCTGAGATCGAATCGGAGTCGAGCTGTGAGTCTGATGCAGAGCGTGAGTCTGAGACTGAATCAGAGTCATGCTGTGAGTCTGATGCAGAGAGCAAGTCTGAGAGCGAGTCTGAGATCGAAACGGAGTCGCGCTGTGAGTCTGATGCAGAGAGCGAGTCTGAGATCGAAACGGAGTCGCGCTGTGAGTCTGATGCAGAGAGCAAGTCTGAGATCGAAACGGAGTCACGCTGTGAGTCTGATGCAGAGAGCGAGTCTGAGACTGAATCAGAGTCGTGCTGTGAGTCTGATGCAGAGAGCAAGTCTGAGAGCGAGTCTGAGATCGAAACGGAGTCACGCTGTGAGTCTGATGCAGAGAGCGAGTCTGAGATCGAAACGGAGTCACGCTGTGAGTCTGATGCAGAGAGCGAGTCTGAGACTGAATCGGAGACGAGCTGTGAGTCTGATGCAGAGAGCGAGTCTGAGATCAAATCGGAGTCACGCTGTGAGTCTGATGCAGAGAGAGAGTCTGAGACTGAATCGGAGTCGAGCTGTGAGTCTGACACTGAGAGTGAGTCCGAGTTCTATCTGATATCTCTGCGCTATGCCCCGGCCGACGTTACTCAGGCTCAGTGAGTGAGTGAGAGTGTGTGAGTGTGTGTGTGTGTGTGTGTGTGAGAAGCACTGACCTGAGTGCATGCGCTCTATGATGATGGACTGGTGAGGTGGAGGCTGGAGGAAGTGTGAGGCCTGAGAAATGGCCAACGCCAGACCGCTGCCCATCGGGTTCTGACACAACAAACAACAACAGTTATTACACACTGCAACACACACCACTACACAACACACTGTAAAGACTTCACAAACACAAATACAGGTTGTGTGCTATAATTAAGTCTGCAATGAAAACAAACCGGTCCTGTAACCTTCATCAAAACGCACAAATACTTAATAAAACAACGTGTGCGTGTGTGTGTGTGTGTGTGTGTACACTAACCGGTTTGGTCTTGTGTGCGTTCTTGCTGTGCGTGTGTGTAGTGGGCGGAGCCGGGTCAATGATGTTGTTGGGGAACAGCTGTGCGAGTTCGGCCCCGATGGCGGCACTCACTGCCTCGTTGGGCGGAGTCAGGGGTGGAGTCATGAAGAGGGGCGTGGTCTTGGGAGTGGGCGGGATCACGTCACTGGGATGGATGAAGAAGCCGGGAGCTCCGGATGAGTTCGACACCACGGAGCCGTGAGGCTGCACCGCCACTGACGACGTCTGGTGGAGCTTCGCCTCCAGCTTGGCCTTCTGTTCCACAACACACACACACACACACACACACACACACAAACACACACACACAGTTATCATAAATACACACTAATCAGCGTGCTCATCACACTACACACACCTTATTTAATAAGTGCTTGCGGTAGGGGGTGTGGCCATGCGTGATCATCACTAGGTCACATGACCTTAACATGTCTGCAGTGTAACTCAATAACTTCCCTCTAAACACCCTCTGACACGCCCTTTTACCACCGTGTGTTTATTGCTGAGAGAGTGTGTGTGTGTGTGTGTGTGTGTGTGAGTGAGTGTGTGTGTGTGTGCGCGTGTGTGTGTGCGTGTGTGTGTGTGTGTGTGTGTGTGAGAGAGAGACCTGTTGCTGCAGCTTGAGCAGTTGCTGCTGTTTCTCCTGCAGGACCTGCAGCTGCTGCTCTGCAGACACCATGGCGTGAGAGAGCGACTGCAGAGCCACCTGCGCAGCCGAGCTCAGCGCTGTAGACGCCTCTCCCACCGTGCTCCCTGATAACCCCGCCACGCTGGGGGTCACCCCGAACGTGCTCACTGCAACAGGTCAAAGGTCAAACTGCTGAGTCACACACTTTCCTGTACATCACACATCTATAAAGCGCAGGAGAAACACTGCTCTATAAATTAACACTGTTACACTGTACAGGTCTCACACACACCTCCATCTCATATCTACAGCGTCCTTGCCATAAAAGGTCAAAGGTCATGATGGTAATGAACAGTGCCGATCTGTATAGACAGACTGTGTGTGTGTGTGTGTGTGTGTGTGTGTGTGTGTGTGTGTGTGTGTTCCACTGTAAAGAACTCATTTAAAAAGGTATAACTTCTAGCAGTGTGTTGTTTGACCCTCAGGAAGTAAATCACTACATCAGTGTGTTTCTGTTAGAGAAGCTCTCAGCTAGAACCCTTTCAGGAGGCGAAGAACCCAGGTTAATTAAAAAGAACCCTAAAACGAGCAGTAATTAATCTTCCGATTGTCGAAAATCGAATCGAGGCGAGAGCATCAACCGAAACGTTACTAATGCGAGATGGGGAAAGGGGGCGGGGCTTCCGGGGGCAGACCTACGCGTCTGTCAATCACTCCGGAGTCACAGGTCCGTGTGCTGACTTTACTGGGGGAAACTAAAGACATTTTCTAGAGTACCTGTGAGTGAGATCTCATCTACAGCTAGATATCTACAGCACTTCAGCAGAGAAGAGCGTGGGACGGTTAAAGGGTTCTAGAGTATTTGACTCGGCTCCTGAAAGGGTTCCACATGCAAACATCTCTGATCCTGAAAGCATCCTGTGAGAGTGTACCGTGTACGACATAGAACATGCATAACACACACAAACGGCTGTAACGAGCCACCGAGGAACGTGAGGAATAAAGAGAGAGTTCTGTACCAGTGAACATACTTGCATCGTCCCTCTCCACTCGGGTTCCGTCGCTCGTGGACACGCAGCTAAAGTGCAAAGGTTCTACCTCCAGCAGGCCGGTGAGGGACGTGAAGCTGCCTTCAGCAGCACCGCAGCCGCTCACTTTCCCGTTCCCTACACACACACACACACACACACACACACACACATTACAGAAACCCTACCATTCACCAGCTCTAGTGGGGCGTGTGTGTGTGTGTGTGTGTGTGTGTGTACCTGAGAGAATGTCAGACAGGTCGATCTCGTCTGATTGAACTCCGATGCTGCTGCTGTACGAGTTCTTACAGGAAGATCCGCTCACCTCCAGATCAAAGAGAACCGGGTCGAACGGGGAGCCGTACAGGCCGTACCTGAGCGCGCGCACACACACACACACACACACACACACACACACACACACACACACACACACGATCGTTCATTTCCTGCGTTCCACGACCACAAGGAGGAGGAGCAGCAGCAGCAGTCGCTACAAGTCTACAACACGCATACTATCAAAGCGGCGCGTGAGACTCGTCCCTGCTGGCGTGAACGCGGTGCGAGTGCGTGATGATGTAATGCGTTCTCTGACCTGGTCTGCAGCAGAGCCTCGAGCGGCGTGAGACGCTCCTGAAGCTGCCGTGACGCCGCCGTTAGGAGAGACGCGCAGGCCGTACTGCAGCTCGCCAAGTCTTCATCTTTCACATAGTTCAACAGCACAAAGTACCAGTACACAGAACCTACACACACACACACACACACACACACACACACAGTAAGGAGAAGTTTATTTAATGTTCATGGAACTGTAAGCTTCCCGACATCTTCAGGACAGAGGAGTTTACGCGTCTTCTTTATGACACGCTGCGCTTGTGTAACTCGGTGTAACTCGGTGTTATTTGTACGAACTGTGAGAACGCTGTAATATCATTAATTAATGATAAAATATAAAAATGAGATAAAAGCCGTTACCTCCAGTAGCTGCAGCGGGTAAATAAGGCATGTTATCCAGCAGGGCCTTTAAGAGCGCCTGACCGAAAGCCTGCTGATTCACCTCCCCTTTACCATTACTGCAGAAACACAACACAGCACAGGTCAGCAACACAACTACACACTCGCTGACCTCAACACTGAGCTCTCTCTCTCTCACTCTCTCTCTCACACACACAGACACACACACACACAGACACACACACACCGTGGTACGACGCTAAACGAGCGGCGTGCTGTTATAAAGCACGCTGTGTGGAGATAAGGAGAACTGACCTTATACAAAGTGCGAGAAAGCGGGCGCATTTGTGAGCGATGCTGCGTCCCGCCTGGAAAAAGCACACACGGACGATATCACCCAGACGCTTCCTGGTTTTGGCCTGAAGCCCCTCCTTCCCTTCTTTAAGGCTGCAAAGACAAAAGAAATACGTTAGAGAGACAAAAAGCTCACACACACCTACAGGAGAAACGGCGCAGTGTGACTGCGTCCATCAGCGTCTCTGAAATGCGGCAGGTTTACCGCGTGAGCAGCTCGAGTGAACTGTTAGATTAAATTAAACAAGAAATCCTGTAATTTCAGGAAGACGCTGGTGTCCTGCTCGCGCTCCTGAGTGAGCGTAAATTTACTCCTCATCACACTCACTGCCGTAACCCTCGACCTGATGGCCTCCAGGTCCTATAACCTGCAGGATCACTGCACTTCTATCTCCGGAACATTCTGTGGAGTTTAACCTGTTTGTGTTTATGGCGCTTTTATCCAGAGCGACTGATAGAGGAGCTTC
>CM074954.1:456098-463598 GCA_037577455.1 Pangasius macronema | reverse complement strand
GTGACACCTTAGTAACCAACAGCGATGACATAGCAACCGCATAGTGACACCTTAGTAACCAGCAGCGATGACATAGCAACCGCATAGTGACACCTTAATAACCAGCAGCGATGACATAGCAACCGCAGTGACACCTTAGTAACCAACAGCGATGACATAGCAACCGCATAGTGACACCTTAGTAACCAACAGCGATGACATAGCAACCGCATAGTGACACCCTAGCAACCAGCAGCATGACTTAGCAACCGCATAGTAACACCCTAGCAACCAGCAGCGATGACATAGCAACCGCATAGTGACACCTTAATAACCAGCAGCATGACTTAGCAACCGCATAGTAACACCCTAGCAACCAGCAGCGATGACATAGCAACCGCATAGTGACACCTTAATAACCAGCAGCATGACATAGCAACCGCATAGTAACACCCTAGCAACCAGCAGCGATGACATAGCAACTGCATAGTAACACCCTAGCAACCAGCAGCGATGACGTGACTGCAGTGAATCCTGATTAAACCGTATTAAAAAGTTTGAGTAAATAATAAAGAGTTAAATTAAAGCTTTGATCCTTTATGGATTTTAATGAATTATAAAATTCCCTTATAATGAAACACACATCACGCTGTGTGTATAAAATACACTGCATTACCCAGGACTCTTCAACACAGCCAGAGAAGACAGAGGGAGGAAGAAACGAGTGTTTTAGGGGATAAATATTTCACTGTAACGTGCGTGTTGAGCGTTGAGCGCTGCATGTTTTGTGTTTAGTGTTGCGTGTTGAGTGCTGAGTGCTGAGTGCTGAGTGCTGTGTGTTGAGTGCTGAGTGTTGAGTGCTGAGTGTTGAGTGCTGAGTGTTGAGTGTTGCGTGTTGAGTGTTGCGTGTTGAGTGTTGAGTGCTGAGTGTTGAGTGCTGAGTGTTGAGTGTTGCGTGTTGAGTGTTGAGTGCTGAGTGCTGAGTGTTGAGTGCTGAGTGTTGAGTGCTGAGTGTTGAGTGCTGAGTGTTGAGTGCTGAGTGTTGAGTGCTGAGTGCTGAGTGTTGAGTGCTGAGTGTTGAGTGTTGAGTGCTGTGTGCTGAGTGTTGAGTGTTGAGTGCTGTGTGTTGAGTATCAGACCTTGGCCACTTTGTGATTGGCTGCCGTCTCGTGTGAGGTATTTTTCAGGCCTTCTTTCAGCTGTGTGAGGAAGAGATCGTAACCCTCTGTGTTCGAAATGTCCACCTTCTCCAGGCACGCGTACAGCATCTGCTGAGCCTGACACACACACACACACACACACACACACACACACAGAGTTTACAATTCTGCTTTTAATCTCCCGGTACATTTAAAGTTGTGTTTTTACTTACTTGTGATACCCTGAAATAAATAAATAATGAAAATCAATAATTAGACCTCGGCCTGACGGGGGGGGGGGTTGCTGCTAATCCATTAAAATATGTAATATTTGGTGGACACTTTAAACAAAGAGAGAGACACAAAGAAAGCGAGAAGAGAGAGAGAGAGGGAGCGAGAGAGAGGGAGCGAGAGAGAGAGGGGAGGGAGGGAGAGAGAGGGGGAGAGAGCGAGAGAGAGAGAGAGAGAGAGAGAGAGGGAGTGGTGAATACCTCTCATCCACCCTGCGCACTATACACCACGCCTGACCTGTCTGCCTGCATTCTCCCGCAGCTCGGTCACGTGATCATTCCAAACACGTTCCCAAATCACCGTTTTCGCGCCGTAACACGCGCTTCTATATATAACTGGGTTTTCAGGTTTACAGTGTAGGAGCGCGTGGTGTTGATTTTTCCCTAAAATACGATCTGCATTTTAATATCATCCACAGCTTTATTATCGTCACGATGCTACTTCACACTCCGCTTTCACTCTCTGTGCTGCTGCTGCAACGGGGAAATATCCCTCTGGGATGAACAGAGGGAGTATCTATCTATCTATCTATCTATCCATCCATCTATCTATCCATCTATCTAGCTAGCTTTATACCGCGGTCTGTGCGAATACTGGATTCTGATTGGCTGGAAGGTGTGCGTTGAATGCGCAGGTAGTTCCAGTCAGTTTACTCACCGTTCTGAATGAATGCGCTGCCTATAAACAACCGTATTTTATCCTTTCGCTCACATTTCACGCTGAAAACATGAGTGGCAGCTTTAGCTCGTCAGTGCTGCGGTGACCGCGGTATAAGCGCGATAATCCACGGCGAGGCGCGTCACATGACTTCAATGCACGCCGCTTCACGTCGCGTGATTCTTTACCTCCACGCCGTGTATTAAAGTCGTGTAACGCGCACCTCGCCGTGGATTATCCCTTATATAATACGATGCACGTGATATCCTGTGGTTGTCAAGGTAACTGGGGAGCTTTCCCCGTTACCGTGACAACCACCAGTTCACCGTCACGATGTCCAAACCTCCAAGTGTGTACAGGATCACTACGATGAAGCACACTCGTCTGTAGATACGATCTACGGTATGCATCTCCTTTGTGTGTTCATAACGCTCCAGTGAGACACTTATGACCGGTTATGAGCTCTGTATGAGGGCTCACGGCTCGCTCACCTCTGTGACCGGGAGCTCCAGCTGGACCATGTCCTCCGGTTTGGACACAGGAGCCTGCAGAGCCGTGTCCAGGAGCAGAATTCCGTTCAGGTCCTTCCTGCATCCCACTGCGTAATCGTCCACAAACAGAACCTTATCCACCGCCGGGAAGTACTGACACCTCACACGGCCTCCGGGCTTCGCTGTGGAGAGCGCACACACACGCACACACACACACACACACACACACACACACACACAGAGAGAGAGTCAGCAACTTACAATTATCGTTAGAATGAATTACTGCATCCAGTTGTTTTTTATTAGAAGTGTATCTGGTTATTTCTCGAGGTGCTTCACGCCTGGTGTTCCGGTTCCTGAGTCTGAAAGAACGCTCACACTACGCTTTCAGAAGTTCTTTAGCGACCGCCGCAAATATGGGTGGCAACCGGATATGACATCACTCGCCATGCTGCTTGCATTGTCACCAGCTCCAGCCGGTTTCTGCCTCGTGAGGATTTGGGCATTTAAAGCAACGCTGCCANTACATGACTATACATAAATGCAGAAAGGACATTGTTCTATCACACTCTCCAGCGTCACCCAGATGAGGACGGGTTCCTTTAGAGTCTGGTTCCTCTCGAGGTTTCTGCCTCATATCATCTCAGGGAGTTTTTCCTCGCCACCGTCGCCTCTCGCACTCACTAGGATCATTCTGTCTAACATCTAGGACTGTTGCATGTTTTTCTGTTTCTTATGTTCTGGAAAGCTGCTTTGAGACGATGTTCATTGTTAAAAGCTAAAAGCGCTATACAAATAAAAATGAAATTGAATCGTTACAGCGGTAATTATTTCAGAGGACCACTGAAGCAATTACTAAATAATTTTACAAACATTTGTTTCAGTGTTAAAATATCTGCTCCATCTGCTCCTGTCTGCAGCGGCACCGCAGTCCAGGCAGCTTCTCTTTCAATGCTGAGTTTATAAGCTTTAAAAGTGTCGTGTTGTATAAAACGGGACGGTGAGACGCTCAGATGACAACAAAAAAACAACAGATTTCAATATGTAGTCATTTTTCCCCAAAAAAGTAAACCATTATTCAGAAACCAGGTGGGAAAAAGTAAGTACACCCTTCCTACTTCCACAATCGTTAAGAGAGAAATTAGCAGCCAGCTGTTACTAATGAACTACACAAGATTAGTTCATCATCAAGAAGTGTGTCTAGCTCTATAAAAGCAGAACTTTTGGCAGTGCTGGAGCACTCAGGCGTGTGTCTACATCATGCCAAGAAGAAAGGACATCAGCCATGACCTCAGAGAAGCAAGTGTTGCTGCTCATCACTCTGGGAAGGGTTATAAGGCCATCTCCAAACAATTTAAAATTCACCATTCTATAGTGAGGAGGATCGTTTACAAACAGAGAGCCTTCAAAGTCTTCTCAGGAGCGAGCATCCCAGCAAATTCAGTCCAATGTCAGACCTTTTAATGCTCAGAGATGTAAAGAAAAACCAACAGCTGTATCCTGTGACCTAAAATCATCTGTAAGCACATTAACCGTTCATGTTCATGACAGCACAACCAGAGAAAGATTGAACAAGTCTGGCTTTTATGGAAGGGTGGCTAGGAAAAAGCTCCTTCTCTCCAAAAAGAATACGCATCATGACTTACGTTTGCAAAACTGCATCTGAACAAACCACAAAAGTTCTTTAACAATATCCTTTGGACTGATGAGACCAACATGGAGATGTTTGGTCATCATGCACAGCACCATGTTTGGTGAAAACCAAACACAGCGTATCACCACAAACACCTCATCCCAGCTGTGAAGGCTGGTGGTGCAGGGCTGATGATTTGGCCTTTGGGTTTTGAAGCCAGTGGACCTGGGAAACTTGCGTTCATTGAGACAACAATGAACTCCACTTTATACCAGAATATTAATGAGATAAGTGTGAGGTCATCTGTCCAGCAGCTGAACCTGGACTGGAACTGGGTCATGCAACAGGACAACAATGATCCCAAACACACCAGCACATCAACATCTGAAAGGCTAATGAAGAAAAGGTTATGGAATCACCAAGTCAAAGTCCAGACCTCAACCCCATTGAGATGCCATGGCGGGATCTTAAGAGAGCTGTGCTTAAATAAATGCCCACAAACATCAATGAACTGAAGTGATACTGTAAAGAAGAGTGGACCAAAACTTCTCCAGAGCGATGTGAGAGACTCATAAACTACAAACAAAACATTACTTCACGTTATTTTTGCTGAAGATGGTTCTATATTTTACTGAATTAGAGGGTGTACTTATTGTTTCCCAACTGGTTTCTGAATGTTGGTTTATTTTTGGGAAAAAATGGCTACATATTGAAATCGTTGTTTTCTGTAGTCACCTGAGGTTATTTGTTTGTTTACATAAGTTGGTGAAGACAAGATTATCATTTAGACCCTGATAAATCTATGAAAAAACACAGAGCTGAAGGAGGGTGAACTTTCTTTTTCCCACGACTATATTTCCTCGTCCTTCTGAATTAGGTTCTGGTGACTCCACTGTTTCTGATGGTTCTACACCACTCAGCTCAATTGTAAACAGCTCTACGTTACGCAGCTCAATTTTAAACAGCTCTACGTTACGCAGCTCTATTTTAAACAGCTCTATGTTAAACAGCTCCATTTTAAACAGCTCTACGGTACACAGCTCCATTTTAAACAGCTCTACGTTACACAGCTCTACACCACTCAGGTCTATTTTAAACAGCTCTATGTTAAACAGCTCCATTTTAAACAGCTCTACGGTACACAGCTCCATTTTAAACAGCTCTACGTTACACAGCTCTACACCACTCAGGTCTATTTTAAACAGCTCTATGTTACACAGCTACATTTTAAACAGCTCTACGTTAAACAGCTCTATTTTAAACAGCTCTATGTTAATCAGCTCTACGTTACACAGCTCTATTTTAAACAGCCCTACTTTAAACAGCTCTATGTTACACAGCTCTACGTTACACAGCTCTATTTTAAACAGCTCTACTTTAAACAGCTCTATGTTACACAGCTCTACTTTAAACAGCTCTACGTTACTCAGCTCTATGTTACACAGCTCTACTTTAAACAGCTCTACGTTACACAGCTCTACTTTAAACAGCTCTACGTTACACAGCTCTATTTTAAACAGCTCTACGTTACTCAGCTCTATGTTACACAGCTCTACTTTAAACAGCTCTACGTTACACAGCTCTATTTTAAACAGCTCTACGTTACTCAGCTCTATGTTACACAGCTCTACTTTAAACAGCTCTACGTTACACAGCTCTATTTTAAACAGCTCTACGTTACACAGCCCTACTTTAAACAGCTCTACATTACACAGCTCTACGTTAATCAGCTCTACTTTAAACAGCTCTACTTTAAACAGCTGTACATTACACAGCTCTACGTTACTCAGCTCTATTTTAAACAGCTCTACGTTAATCAGCTCTACGTTACACAGCTCTATTTTAAACAGCTCTACGTTACACAGCTCTATTTTAAACAGCTCTACGTTACACAGCTCTACATTACACAGCCCTACTTTAAACAGCTGTACCTTACACAGCTCTACGTTACTCAGCTCTATTTTAAACAGCTCTACGTTCCTCAGCTCTATGTTACACAGTGCTACATTACACAGCTCTATTTTAAACAGCTCTATTTTAAACAGCTCTACGTTACACAGCTCTACGTTGCACAGCTCTACGTTGCACAGCTCTATTTTAAACAGATTTACGTTACACGGCTCTATTTTAAACAGCTCTACGTTACTCAGCTCTATGTTACACAGCGCTAC
Source organism: Pangasius macronema (assembly GCA_037577455.1). NCBI lineage: Eukaryota > Metazoa > Chordata > Actinopteri > Siluriformes > Pangasiidae > Pangasius > Pangasius macronema. The sequence continues at coordinate 457,237 of CM074954.1, read as the reverse complement.
ATTACACAGCTCTATTTTAAACAGCTCTATGTTACTCAGCTCTATTTTAAACAGCTCTACGTTACACAGCTCCATTTTAAACAGCTCTACGTTACACAGCTCTATTTTAAACAGCTCTACGTTACTCAGCTCTATTTTAAACAGCTCTATGTTACACAGCTCTATGTTACACAGCTCTACGTTACACAGCTCTACGTTACAGAGCTCTATTTTAAACAGCTCTACTTTACACAGCTGTACTTTACACAGATCTATTTTAAACAGCTCTACGTTACTCAGCTCTACTTTACACAGCTCTACGTTACACAGCTCTATTTTAAACAGCTCTATGTTACACAGCTCTACGTTACTCAGCTCTATTTTAAACAGCTCTACGTTAATCAGCTCTACGTTACTCAGCACTATTTTAAACAGCTCTACATTACACAGCTGTACTTTACACAGATCTATTTTAAACAGCTCTACGTTAGTCAGCTCTACGTTACACAGCTCTACGTTACACAGCTCTACGTTACTCAGCTCTATTTTAAACAGCTCTACGTTAATCAGCTCTATGTTACACAGCTCTATTTTAAACAGCTCTACATTACACAGCTCTACGTTACACAGCTCTACTTTAAACAGCTCTACGTTACACAGCTCTACGTTACACAGCTCTACGTTACACAGCTCTACGTTACACAGCTCTATTTAAAACAGCTCTACGTTACACAGCTCTACGTTACTCAGCTCTACGTTACTCAGCTCTACATTACACAGCTCTACGTTACTCAGCTCTATTTTAAACAGCTCTACGTTAATCAGCTCTACGTTAATCAGCTCTACGTTACACAGCTCTATTTTAAACAGCTCTACGTTACACAGCCCTACTTTAAACAGTTCTACGTTACACAGCCCTATTTTAAACAGTTGTACCTTACACAGCTCTACGTTACTCAGCTCTATTTTAAACAGCTCTACGTTACTCAGCTCTATGTTACACAGTGCTACATTACACAGCTCTATTTTAAACAGCTCTATTTTAAACAGCTCTACGTTACACAGCTCTATTTTAAACAGCTCTATGTTACACAGCTCTATTTTAAACAGCTCTACGTTACACAGCTCTACGTTACTCAGCTCTACGTTACTCAGCTCTA
>CM074954.1:414884-425149 GCA_037577455.1 Pangasius macronema | reverse complement strand
CTGAGGTAATGTTGTTGTAGGGGGAACCGTTGTTGCTGAGGTAATGTTGTTGTAGGGGGAACCGTTGTTGCTGAGGTAATGTTGTTGAATCTTTTTATACCCTCGCTTTCCCCCTCAGCCTGTTAAAGCCCCTCGCAGTCGAGGCTGGAGTGACCCCATACCCGTCAGCGCCTCGCCTCGAGTCAGTATCTGGAGCAGAGGTTATGCATCGGGCAGCGTCCAGCCCCAGGCTCCATCGTCCCCTCAGAGACCTCCTCAAACCCGAGGCAAGCAGACCGTCGTGTCCCTGCGTGGCCTCAAACTGGCCACCAGAGAACCACAGGTCAAGAGACCACGACAAGGTGACCACACGCGCGCACACACACACACACACACACGCACACACACATGGTCATGCTAAATACCGTGAAGCGGATATTAAATATTAAACACCTTGCTGTCTGCCGTCAGACTCCGCCGTCTCAGACGAGGACGTGCTGGATCAGTACTCATCCAGTACCAAGAAACAGCGCACAGTAACCACGGAAACGGAGCACAGCATTCCCAAGGAGACGAAACATTCCCAAAGAGAGCAGCCTCGACCTCGGAACCGATTTGCCACACTGCTGCAGTGGAGGAACCAATCAGAGGAGGGCGATGGAGAGCAGGGAACACGCAGCAGGTACGAGACGCCCGGGGTTCTCAGAACGGGTTCTCTTTTTTTTCTTTTTTCCTTCCTACTATGACGATGATGATTATTATTATTTTTTTTTTTTTTTTTTTTTGTTTTTTGTTAAGCTCGCTGTATAGTTATAAACTATATTATATGTAGTTATAAAAGTAATGGAACAGCTGCTTGAATAAGTAATAAATTTAATAACTTAAAATCTGTGAATAAAAAAAAGCTCAAATAAATCTGTGTTGTGATGAGAATCGAGAGAGAGAAGCAGTAGGCAGTTTGCCAGAAGGTACCTGTTCAGTTATGTGTTTGCTCTCGTTGGGTTTCTCCTGCAGGTTTTTTGCGAGCTCTGATCTCAGTGTGGCGGAATCTAATAAATCAAAGGAAGAATCAGACACCTCTGAGAAATCAGACCACGCCCCCTCGCCAGCTGGAGAAACACTCAGCACACAGATGGAGGCGGAGACGGAGGCGGAGATGGAGGCGGAGACACCGCCGCGGCGCACCAGCCTGAGCGCCTTCAGCTGGTCCGGCAGCTCCACAGAACCCTCCAGACCCGGATCCTCAACATCGGACCGACCCAGAACTCCCAGCACGCCCTCGGGCCTGTCGGGCCTGCAGCAGTTCCAGAGGAAGAAGGAGAACCTCAGCTGGGGACAGACTGAATCTCCTCAGCGCTCTGCACCCTGCTCCCCTACAGAGGGCGCTGCTGATATTGAAACGCCTCCCGGTTCTCCTCCGTCGCAGGACAGCGCGTATTTCTCTCAGCCCAGCACCACCGGCACGCTGAGCGCAACCACCTCGCCGGAAACGGTGAGCGACCCGATTACAGTCCGAGTGTCGCACTGTTCTCAACACACACACACACACACTCTAATAATAACACTCTAATAATAACACTCTAATAATAACACTCTATAATTAATAACGGAATAAATCCTTTAATCAATACACTCATTTACCCATAACTGTGTTATTTATAAATAATACATGTGCAGTAATGTTTGTATATTTAATTACACAATTATACTTTTAATTAATGTACTTAAAGAAATTACTTTTAAAAATATTTCATTAATATGAATATAAAAAATAATCAATATAATAATAATTATTATTCAGTATAGAGAGGGAAGAGTTATAATAATGCATGTAAATATTTGGTCTATTAATATTATGCTACATTAATAAATAAAAATAAATTCTAAGCTTTACAGATAAATTTTCTACATTATTATTTAATATATTATTTTTTTAATTATTACTTAAATTGTAATGTAATATTAACAGACATTTGAACTCATTTTTAAATTATTATTTTTTAAAAAATTAATCATCATTACTAACAAATCAAAAAAAAAAAATAAAGGAATAATTATGAGAATTATTACAAAATTTAAAAAAAATGGGAAAGAAATTAATTACTGCAAAGATTAAAAAAAATTAACGTTTGGTTTGTAAAGAAATGAAAATATTAATTTAATTATTATTTTTCAGTTAATCTAGTTATGATTATGAATTATAAACTAATTATAAGCTCTTTTAGATAATATGTGATTATATTAGATTTAGGGAAAAGGAAAGCTATAATATAAACATTCCTAACAAGAGGAAATGGTCCGAGTGGTAAATAATAAACAGATAAACAGGTTTCATTAAGATTTTAATAAATATTCGGAATAAAGAGTTGAGTGTTTACTGTAATGCTGTAATCAGGGCTGATTTAAACAAACTCTCGGCGTTTTCTCCATCGTGTGTTCAGGAGAAGGATCCGTGGAGGGATTCGGGAAGTTCTGCGGCTCCCAGCGAGGCGTCCGTGATGGAGGAGGTCAGATCTACGCCCACGGGGACGAAGGTAAGCGCTGAAGCGGGCGAGTTTATGATGACGCTGCGCCGTCACGCGTGCCACGCTCATCTCCTGCTTCCTGTTCCTCCGCCAGGTGTCCGGTCTGTCCCGGATCCGTCCCGGCGAGCAGGAGAAGAGCGGTAAGATCCGCCCCTCCGCTCCGGCCAGGGCGAGCGGACTGAGGAAGAAGGCTCAGGGGAAGAAAATGGCCGTCACTAACGAGAACACCCCGGGACTGCAGGCCACCATCAGCGGCCTGTGGAAAAACTTCAGCTTTAACAAGTGCGTAGGAGTCGACGCCGTCAATCCGTCACGCGTCACTCATCTGTCACTCAGACTAGCGCTCTTCCTGCGCCACGCCGATTTTCCCGTAACACGCTCTGGTGCTGCGGCTCGGAAAAACTCGCTGATCGTACATCTAGTCCCCGAACATGATAGACGTGTTAATCGGATCTACGTGGATTATTCCCGCAGGATTAACGCAGAGAAACGATGTATGGTGTTGAGTCTATGGTGTCGAGTCCACGGTGTTGAGTCTATAGTGTTGAGTCCACGGTGTCTAGTCCACGGTGTCGAGTCCACGGTGTCGAGTCTATAGTGTCGAGTCCATGGTGTCGAGTCTATAGTGTCGAGTCCACGGTGTCGAGTCTATAGTGTCGAGTCCACGGTGTTGAGTCTATAGTGTCGAGTCCACGGTGTTGAGTCTATAGTGTCGAGTCCACGGTGCTGAGTCTATAGTGTTGAGTCCACGGTGTCGAGTCCACGGTGTCGAGTCTACGGTGGCAAGTCTATAGTGGCGAATCTATAGTGTCGAGTCCACGGTGTTGAGTCTATGGTGTCGAGTCCACGGTGTTGAGTCTATGGTGTCGAGTCCACGGTGTTGAGTCTATAGTGTCGAGTCCACGGTGTCGAGTCCACGGTGTCGAGTCCACGGTGTCGAATCTATAGTGTTGAATCTATAGTGTCGAATCTATAGTGTCGAGTCCATGGTGTCGAATCTATAGTGTTGAATCTATAGTGTCGAGTCCACGGTGTCGAGTCCACGGTGTCGAGTCCACGGTGTTGAGTCTATAGTGTCGAGTCTATAGTGTCGAGTCCACGGTGTTGAGTCTATAGTGTCGAGTCCACGGTGCTGAGTCTATAGTGTCGAGTCTATAGTGTCGAGTCTATAGTGGTGAATCTATAGTGTCGAGTCCACGGTGTCGAGTCCACGGTGTCGAGTCTATAGTGTTGAATCTATAGTGTAGAGTCCACGGTGTTGAGTCTATAGTGTCGAGTCCACGGTGTTGAGTCTATGGTGTCGAGTCTATAGTGTCGAGTCCACGGTGTCGAGTCTATAGTGTCGAGTCCATGGTGTCGAATCTATAGTGTCGAATCTATGGTGTCGAGTCTATAGTGTCGAGTCCACGGTGTCGAGTCTATAGTGTCGAGTCCACGGTGTTGAGTCCACGGTGTTGAGTCCACTGTGTCGAGTCTATAGTGTCGAGTCTATAGTGTCGAGTCCACGGTGTTGAGTCTATAGTGTCGAATCTATGGTGTCGAGTCTATAGTGTCGAGTCCACGGTGTTGAGTCTATAGTGTCGAGTCCACTGTGTCGAGTCCACGGTGTTGAGTCTATAGTGTCGAGTCCACTGTGTCGAGTCCACTGTGTCGAGTCTATAGTGTCGAGTCTATAGTGTCGAGTCCACGGTGTTGAGTCTATAGTGTCGAGTCTATAGTGTCGAGTCCACGGTGTCGAGTCTATAGTGTCGAGTCCACGGTGTCGAGTCTATAGTGGCGAGTCTATAGTGTTGAATCTATAGTGTCGAGTCCACGGTGTGCAACTCGGTTGCAAGTGAATGAATTTGTAAATCTTTTTTTTTGTAAATTCCTGTAAATTACCGAACAATAAATGAATAAAGTGTAAAATCGCGTCATTAGCCGCCTTTAGCATTTGGAGGCGAACCGCTGATCTACACTCGAGTCTGCAGTAACGTCTGTTTCGCTTGTTGATGTCAGTCTTTTAAAACTGCATCATTTAAAATGATCAGTTAGCTCTAATTGCTAATAGAGCTGAATTGTTTTTTTCTTGCTTATTTTTCATGTGTGTGTGTGTGTGTGTGTGTGTGCGTGCGCGCGCGTGTGTGTGTGTGTGTGTGTGTGTGTGTGTGTGTGTGTGTGTGTGTGTGTGTGCGCGCGTGTGTGTGTGTGTTTCAGGGAGAACCCGAAGATAACCCCCTGTAAGAAAGGAGAACCCATGTCCCCGGTGAAGGACAACGTGCAGTAACAGGAAGAAGAACAGCACTACCTCAGGACGAGTGTGTACACTGTAGCTGTAGGGTGGTAGAGCGAGCATCTCTCTCTCTCTCTCTCTCTCTCTCTCTCCCCCTCTCTCTCTGTTTCCGTTAACGTGGTTTTTAAGCTACTGAGCTTTTCTCCATGCGATGATTAAACATACTGTGTATGTTCATGTTTTTTTTTTACAGTTTAATAATGAAATAAAATATCTATACATCTCTCGGCTCTGTCACATTCTTCTTCAATGCCGTCAAGGTCAGATCTGGTGGGCGTGGCCTATCCGGGCGTGGCAGGTGCTCACAATACGTCTCTTTACACAAGGGTTTGGTTTGTTGGCTCACCGCAGCGTTCCACGCTAACCCCCGCATTAAAGACGCTAAAACTGCATTCCTCATGGATGAACACCGCATATTTCTGAGTTTCATTCTGATCGCATGTCAGGAACCAAGACCTGCAGCCAAAAAATGCTAATTCAGCTAATAAAAATGCTAACTGACTGGTGTTAGGCCACCACATTCCTGGCATGGCTAACAAAGAATGCTAGTAATGCTAACGGGCAGGGCTATATCTTCAGGAACTCTGTCATTTTTACTTAATTCTTTGTCTTTATTTTTATCCCTTGATTTCGTCTTTTGCTAACAAATTAACAACACGGCTAATAAAGAGTAAATTCTACTGACTATCACCCAAATATTATCCTCACCGATGAAGGCAGGCTAGCAGTTTTGGTTAGCAAAAAATTCATGTAAACTAGCATATTTATGGAACAGTGACACGGCTATCAAAGAATGAAGGCTAGCAGTTTCAGTTAGCATCAATTCATGCTAACTATCATGTCTATATGTTTATTTATCATTTTACCATTAGCAAAGAATGAAGCTCAGAGCTCACAGTTAGCATCAATAATTGTTAACTCGCATATTTATTTTTTCATCCCGGGAAAGTTTGATATGGCTAACAATGAATGAAGCCTAGAAATCTTATTTATATTTATATTTTTAGCTAAAAAAAAACATTGCAGCTAACAAAGAATGAAAGCTAGCAACTGTGTTTAGCATAAAGTTATGCTAGCTGTCACATCATTATAGATCATTTAGCATTGCTAGCATAAAAAAGACAGACATGACAGTCAGTTAATCGTTGCTAAGCGTCTCAGCATGAATTCATGCTAGCGGGTATGTTTATCGTATATTTGTATCACTTTTGTACGTTTTATAATTTTTTTTGGATATTTAAGTAATTTTTTAATGGCAATGTGAAGTCGTTGGGTAAACTTCACGCTCCAGGTTTTCGTGTGTGCGTGTGTGTGTGTGTGTGTGTGTGTGCGTGCGTGTGTGTGTGTGTGAAACCGAGGCATTGTTTCTCAGTACAGAGTGAATGTACTGAATGATTGTAATCTGTTGGCATGCTGATGATCTTTTTCCTCGAACCAGTAGAAACGCTGCCGCGAGAGATTCTCCGAGTGCCTTCGTCTCACTTAACCACAAAAACGACCGACTTCGTTAGCACAAGAATGTCGACGGGGGGAAAGGAGACAAACAAAAAAGGTCAAGTTCAGCAGGTGCTAGCATGTGAATAGGTAGAATATCTCATTTACACTTCTGTTAGCACATCAACACAACGTCATTTAGCAACTGAACGGTGGTGAAACGTTAGCATTCAACAAGAATTCCTTATTAGCATTCAGGTAACAAATTAGTTAGCGAATGTTAATTAACACAGGAAGTGTTCACTCATGAGTTAAGGTTCTGAATATAAAACAAAATAAAACTGTTAGTACAAATCAAGCCTTTGAGCAACACCAGTTAGCATGCGAGATGAAAAACACTTAGCCGAAGCTCAGCAGATGGAATCCAAACGCTAATCACGAGACTTGCTTCTCACAGCTATGCTAGCTTTACGCTTTATTTCATTACTCTGGTATTTGAGACTTTAGACAGACGCCTTGCAAGAAGAATTATTAGAATGGCTATCATGCATGCTAGCATTTTAGTGAGAACGCTAATCTCTTCCGTCATCAGCATCTAATTAACATAATTGCAGTTGAGCTTCTAAATAAAGCACAAACGTCTGGAGGTCTCGGGTGAACACTCGGATCACAAACTTTCCATCCGGAAATTCTTTTTAGAGAAAGTAGCTGATACGTAAAAAACACGAAACGTCGCTACATATCGCAAAATGACATCATCGACTAATTTGCATAAAAGTCGCACAACGAAGGAAGATTTCATGATTGTTGAAGAGTTTTATCAGATTAGAAAATAATCGTTTCTGACCCGAAGAAGTCGTCTTCTGTCACCGATTCACTAGTTACGTCTTTACAGAATGTTACAGCTTCACCTCTGACTGTTATTAAGCGCTGACACTGGAGACTCCTTCCATAAACATGTTACATAAACATCTCCTTACTCTGGAGAAAACTTCCCCATATTGATGTTTCTAAATCTGTTTATCATCAGCAAAGCCTCCACTGCACACGTCCCCGTGAACGAGCTGTTGCTATAGAAACGATAACGCATTACTATAAACCTGTGCTACTGTCAGAGCTGCTGTTGTAGGAAATTAATCAACAGCCCCTTGTTCACTGCATTACAGTTATACAGTTAAACTCTCTACCAGTGAAGCAGGTCTTAAGGCGGATATAATGATGTTCTCACGTATTAACAGCAGATCAACAGCGAGAGAAAAACTCACGCTGTTGTGTTTGTCCAGATCGCGCTGTTGTGCGTTTGTGTTGTTGTTGTTGTACGCTTCGTTAATATTTTAACAACCTGAAGCAATGTGTTTTGACGAGTTTCTGTGCGCGAGGCCGTGTTTCCTCACGCCAGCGTTGGCTAACGGCCGCTCTTAAACGCGTGATTAAACAGATCTTTACCGCGGTGACGGTGATGTAAACAAAAGGTGTTTAAACTGTAACTACACACACACTGTAACTAAATACTGACGGTTCAGGATCACTGGAGCGTTCTTCTTGAGTGTGTGTGTGTGTGTGTGTGTGTGTGTGTGTGTGTGTGTGTGTGTGTAAAAAGTCTCAGTATCACAATGCGGCTCGGTGACATTCCACGGAAGTGTGTGTTCGTGATCTGGAGTGTGTGCAGGACCCCACCCTGTTTAACACAGAGTGGCCCACGGGTTAAATATTTAATATCACCTGGTGTAGTGTGGGGAGGAACACACACACACACACACACACACACACACACACACACACACACACTCAATCTGTTTGTGTGTGTGTGTGTGTGACATCCTGATGCCTTTATGTTTAATAAACATCATACATGTTCCAGTGGAACAGAGTTCTGGGTTCGATCCTCAGCTCAGGTTATTGTGTACACACACACACACACACACACACACACACACACACACACACACAGATGTGGCTTTGTAAATTGCAGGTGCTTAATGTTTTTGATTCCTACATAATGTTAGCATAATGTTCATAGAACCCATTAGAATTCCTGACAGAATGTTCTCATAACGTTCTCATAATGCTCTCATGACGCTCTCATAACGCTCTCATGACGCTCTCATGACGCTCTCATAACGCTCTCATGACGCTCTCATGACGCTCTCATGACGCTCTCATAACGCTCTCATGACGCTCTCATAACGTTCTCATAATGCTCTCATGACGCTCTCATGACGTTCTCATGACGCTCTTATAACGCTCTCATGACGTTCTCATAACGCTCTTAACACTCTCATGACGTTCTCATAACGCTCTTATAACGCTCTCATAACGTTCTCATAACGCTCTCATAACGCTCTTATAACACTCTCATAATGTTCTCATAACACTCTCATGACGCTCTCATGACGCTCTCATGACGCTCTCATGACGTTCTCATAACGCTCTTATAACGCTCTCATGGCGTTCTCATAACGTTCTCATGACGCTCTCATAACATTCTCTGTTGGACGGAATGGAAGATAAATTCACACCGGAAGTGCAGCTTAGCCACTGAAGCACTGAAGCACGTGCTAATCTGACCACATGCCTGAACACTGGCAAGTTTATCACTGTTTGTTTCTGTAAGAAACATGTTTTACATTCCTAAAATACTGTCACACACACACACACACACACACACACACTTCACATTATCTGCAAACCGGACAGACAGCATCGCACAATGTTTGTGTGGAATGTGATAAATTCACAAGTTAGCTTTTGTTCTTTAGGAAACTCAAAAACACAAAACCCAACTTATTTCAAAACTAGCCACAGATCTGTGCTTATATACACTGTATTGCCAAAAGTATGTGCACCCCTGACCATCACACCCATATGTGCTTGTTGAACGTCTCATTCCAGATTTATTCCCTGTGTGNTCCACTCCAACCTTCACACACCATGTCTTCATGGAGCTCGCTCTGTGCACAGGGGCTCCGTCATGCTGGAGCAGGTTCTTAGTTAATGAAAGGTTATTTGGAACTAAAATGAAGTGACGTAATAAAGAGTGATAATGGTGGAGGTGTGTCTGATGTTTAGGAAGTGTTTGAGAATACGGAGCTGTAAGCAGAGCGTGTATAAACAGTCATGTCGTGTTAATTATTATTCCAAGAAGGTGATGGTTTGCTCTGCTGAAGTTTTACATCTGATTATATTTCATGCCATGAACAGTGTGTGTGTGTGTGTGTGAGGGCGAGTTGAGACCTGATGGCCAGACAGCAGACCTGAAACACAAGATCAATTATAGAGGAAAGAGCCGAAGCTTTGATTCTGACATCGCTGCTGGAGGCTAAAGAGCTGCACTGACTGCAGACATGCAGGAACACATCCATCACCTCCACACACACACACACACACACACACATACACACACACACACACACACGCACACACACACACTCCAGGGTTCATTCATTAGGATAAGATCTCGTGCTGCTTCTCAGGGATTAAACTCTTTGTCTGAGTTGCGTTTACGCTGGTGTTTGTTGAAGGACGGCTTTAGCGACTGTAAACTCGAGGAGACGAGACGGACCTGAGCGCTCACCTCAACACTGCAGATAAAACCCTGCTGCTGTACGCTGGAGAGAGCGGTACAGCGGGACAGCAGCAGAAACGTTTTTCTACAAATGCTAACACACATTTTTCAACACTGAGCTCATTTTTTCAAGACTCCACACATGTCTCTGTGCACAGCGCTTCACTCAGTGCCACGTAAACACTGCAAACGAAATTAACCTACTTTATTAAAACATCAGTCCAGATGTTTCCCTGTAGAGATTTCTGCTTCAGTCAGAGCACAAGCGTCCAGATCTTAACTTCCTGTGCCAAACCTCCAAATCTTAACTTCCTGTTCCAAACCTTCAGATCTTAACTTCCTGTTCCAAACCTCCAAATCTTAACTTCCTGTTCCAAAACTTCAGATCTTAACTTCCTGTTCCAAACCTCCAAATCTTAACTTCCTGTTCCAAACCTCCAAATCTTAACTTCCTGTTCCAAAACTTCAGATCTTAACTTCCTGTTCCAAA
>CM074954.1:399740-409740 GCA_037577455.1 Pangasius macronema | reverse complement strand
AACAGAGCCACGATTTCAGCCGTATTTAATTAGAGATTTCCTCAATTATACAGTCTACTCAGTGCTGAGACATCATTTCTTGACTGGTTAGCTTTACTAGCGGAGCTCGTCAAGGAGCCTGGCTAGGATCAGAGTGAGTTCCCCGCTCATGACTTCAGCTCCGACCTGCAAGTATTTCCCTCTAAAACAGAAGACAGACTCATAAGCGTGGTTTCATCTTCTCCTGTCAGATCCAAGCTCTCGGTAAACGCGTACATAAAGTGGCGAAGGAAGCAGCAGAGATCGCTGGTGTGCGTGTGTGTGTGTGTGTGTGTGTGTGTGTGTAGTGCAGTTAGTTTTATATACATAAATAAGTACTGCTTCTCATAACTAAAATAAACACTGGACAGGCCACGCCCCCACGCAACAAGCGACTCAGCACCTGTTATTGTAAACAGTGTTAACATCTAACGTCTGGATTAAATTATAAATGTAAATAAATCAACATTTCTTCTGAATCAGATCAAACTTGCAGCTGATTGGCTGTCTGTTTTTCCCCAACTTCCTCCAAAATAAATCAAAGGCCTGAATGTCTTTATCAAACATACCACAGCTCTTCAGACTGCGGGTCTAATGAGGAACAACTAAAGAGAACCCAGAACAAAGCCCTGATTCTCTGGAGCTAAAGGCAGAACCATAAAAAGTCAAATGGTCACAGAACAAACAGCTGTGTGTCCTTCACTATCACTATACACACTTACACACTCATTTACACTCATATTTGACTTCTTGTTTCAAATGTGACTTCTTGTTTATTTATACTTTTATAATTTATACACTAAACAACAAAGAAGTTTATTGTAAGTCGGGCAAATAGTGTATGTTAATATATTAAAAAGAAGTTAATTAATTCAAGAAGTTCATCTTTTTGCAGGAATTTATATTTTAATTTTTTTTCTAGATCAGTTCTATAACAGAAACAGTGATGTGTGTGTGTGTGTGTGTGTGTGTGTGTGTGTGTGTGTGGGGGGGGGGGCACAAACTTTTGCGTTCGTGTTTAGGTGACAGATTTGTGCACGTTATGAACCGGCAGCTTTTTTTTTCCCTTTAATATTTTTTCACGGCAAAAAAAAGTAGCATTTCATATATTTTAAATATGATTATTTGTATATTATTTAAAGACGCAATAAAAACGTTTCCAGAGGAACACAAGATGAAAGTTTCCGGAGCGCTGTACTGCGCTTTATCACTCTACTCCTGCTCTTACTGACGCGCTCCAGGATTATTATACGCGTGGATAACTGAATATGTCCTTAAGCCCTGAAAATGTTTAACTAGTTAACTTCATTAATCACACGAGGAAACAGAACGATAAAAAGAGCCAGTAAAACAAATAAACAACAATAAACGAATAAAATGGCTTTTTAAATCAGATTTTGGACTTAAAATGAAAAATAAATACATTTTTAGAAGTGGAGCTATAATCTATCCTACTGAGATTTCTAAATACACCGACGATGTGCTGCAGTGTGTGTGTGTGTGTGTGTGTGTGTGTGTGTGTGTGTGTGTGTGTGTGTGTGTTAGTTCGTTATTTTTATTAAATAAAATAATAAAAATATAAAGAGGAAATTTCACCATACAGCATAAATAAGGACATTAACACAACAACCTAAAAAACAACAAAGCAAAAACATCTAAAAAAAAAAGTATAAAAAATCTAAAACTCAAATATACATTATACTTCAACACACACACACACACACACACACACACACACACACACACACTTATATACGCAGTATACTCCTGCATATCCACACGTACTCATAAACCCACATTTAAGACTCAGCATTTAATATTCTAATGGCACAGTGACATCTGATACACATATTTTCTTGCCCGTGGTCGTCTACAGCGTCTCCTCGAAGGTAACAACCGAAGCTGAAGATGTTGTGGATGAGAAGATCCTCTGTGATGACCAAAGCTTCGCGTTTTACTTTTAGTCTATAAATCCACAGTCACGCTGAAGCACATGACAGGGCACAGCGCATTCTTTACCTTTATTTCTTTTCCTTTCCATCAGCCGTATTTATCTAAACATATTTTTTGTTTCTGACACACACAACCCGTACTAAATGTATAGTAAGTCAGTAGATTTGTTGTTGTTGTTGTTGTTGTTGTACAACAACAACACAACTGTAAAAATAACTTTAAAAACCTTTTTTGCACAGAGTATACAGTATTTGCACACTATTGTCCTAATAGTATTGTATTCCTTTCTTCTTTTATTTAATACACATGAATCTTCTCCTTCATTAACACACACACACACACACACACACACACACACACACACACACACACACCTTGATGGGGAACTCCACACTGAATCTGGTCGTACTTGTGCAGTGACACCTTTAAAAACAAACAATGCTGCTTTACAAACAGAACAATGTCACAATGGCGCTGTCTTCACAATGAATTTCCCAGAACTCTACAGGATTAAACACCTCGTTTATTTATAACAATATACTCATCACTCATGTCATTTTAATCACTCGGACAGTTGGACATGCATGGTTTTAATTTACTGGCCTACTAGCAGTTAACTAATTAACTATTCAATACAGTTTTAGTTGTATAGCACTTTAACAATGGAATGTCACAAAGCAGTTTTACAGAAATATATAAAATAAATAAATAAATAAATCTATGATCTAAATCCTAGATCCATGGACATATATGATGTGTACAAATATCAACATTCTGTATAATTTATCTTTAAAAGAAAAACTGCCTCAAACACAAGCGTCTTCCTCGTTTAAAGGGATGCGGCAGGGTGAAAAGTAGCACATGAAGCTTTATTTATTTATTTTTTCCCCAATAACTGGTTGTGCCACATTACTGAACAATAAAGATTCACTGCAGTCGGACGAAAGCATGCGAAGCACTGAGTGTGACTGAACCTGTATGGCACATGACAGCAAGCGGAAAAACATCTCGAACGTCTGAATTCCAGCTGAATAAACGGCTGTGATTCACTTTTCGTGCACTTTTTAATTAAAGTCGATTTTCTTTCAACATCATCTCCTATTTTCTCTCGACAGATTATAGGACCTTTTTTCCGTGATATGCAGCTGTAGATATAATTAAGAGATAATGGTAAGTTTCCTTCACCGTGTGAGTACCACGCTTCATTGTCGGCTGACTCGATGTAAATATGCTGGATTTCCAGCCTCACCTTAAACATTCATAAATAATCCTGTGTTCTATTAATGATCTCTTTCAGAATGGGCAAATAGGGACCTCGAGCATCTCAGTCAGTGACATGTTAAACACTGGAATCAAAGAACCTGCAATCAACTTAATGCAAGGTAATGATCATGCTTTGGGTTTAGCGTCAAACCGTGAGGAAACAGTTCGAGCTTACTAAAAGCCGTAAGGAAACAGTTTGATGAAAAAACATCAGGAAACTTCGATTTCATTGTTGGAAAGATGATTACTAACCACTCTCGGATATTCTGTAGATGAGAAGATTGTCGCTGCCACAATTCACTTGGATCACCTCAGTAAAGATGAAGTGCTGAAATTACTCAAGATCATTCATCCATATGATGAGAACCTTGAAATCAAGACCAAAGCCAGTGGAAATGCTGGAGTGGTAAGCAACGTCTTAATCTAAACCATTAAAAATTAATATTTAGAATACAAGTCACACAAAGTAAATGAACTGGTTTTGTTTTGCTGGTTTGGTTGAGTAACTACAGCACACTGGGTTTAAAATGAAAAAACAAAAGACCTACAATACACCAAATTTAGTTTTCCAAATATATCGAAGATATTCTACAATGCATTCTTGATTTCTCTTTCCTTTCCTTTCCTTTCCATAGAGATTTGGTGATTTATTTTTGAAGGGTGAAGCTCCAAAACTTCAAGCCCCATCAGCTGACATCCATGGGTTGAATGGGAATTTAAGTTTCCCAGGTGTCAAAGGTGACCTCGAGGCTCCATCGGTGAATGGAGAACTCCCACAGATGCATCTGAAGGGTTCCACACCGGAGCTGGCAGTCAGAGACAACAGCAAGTTCATGATGCCAACCTACGGCATGACAGGGCCGAAACTTAAAGGTGCTAATCTAGACGGAAGCATATCTTCTCCAACACTGAACTCTCCAGAGGTCGATGCAGAGCTCAATACACCAGAACTGTGCTATAAAACTCCTAAGTTCAAGATGCCAAACTTTCAGGGTGGTTCCACTGATTTAGATGTGAATTTGCCAAATGCTGAACTGCAAGGTCCAAATCTTAACGCAAAAATCCCAGATGTTGATGTTGATGCACCCTCTGGCAAATTTAAATGGCCCAAGGCAAACTGGGGTCTCTCAAAGCCTAAAGTAAAGACACCAGAAGCTGACCTCTCTGCACCAAATCTCAAAGCTGACATCAAGACCCCAGGTGTGGATGTGAATTTACCTGACGCTGAGCTCAGCGGCCCTGAAGTTGGCATTGATACCCCAAATCTCAACATTGACAGCCCAACTGCCAAAGTTAAATGGCCCAAATTCAAGAAACACAAAGGAAAAGTGAAAGGACAGTTGGGGGAAATTGATGCAGATGTGAATACTCCAGAACTCAATCTGTCAGCCCCCAAAGTGAATGCAGGCATCAATGCACCAAACCTTGATATTGATGTCCCAGATGCTGATCTTAATGCTCCAAAAGTAAATATTGATGCCCCATCTGGAAAATCCAAGTTCCCCAATCTAAAGCTACCAAAGTTAAACTTAAATAAACCAAAGTTGGAAGGGCCGAATCTTGATGCAGACATAAAGACACCAGAGATGGATGTAGACATGAACTTGCCCAAAGCTAAACTTGAAGGGCCAACCATAGATGCCAAAGCACCAGATCTCAAACTCTCTGCACCAAAAATAGAAGGTGATATTGGTACACCAGACCTAGACATCAAAACTCCAGATGTAGACCTGAATGCTCCCAAAATTGATGCTGAAGCTCCACCCATCAAATTCAAGCTACCTAAACTGCCCAAATTTACTGCTCCTAGTGCTAAAATCAAAGGACCAGATGTAGATGCTGACCTTAATGTCCCAGATGTTGATGTCAATGGAGGTGTGAACCTGAAAACTCCCACGGTTGATGCCCCATCTGCAAAACTAAAGAAGCCACATATTAAGATGCCTAAATTTAGTCTTACTGGCCCAAGAGTAAAAGCACCAAATGTTGATGCAAATGTGCAAACACCGAATGTAGATGTGAACCTACCATCAGGTGAGCTCAAAGGGCCTAACCTGGACTTAAAAGCACCCAAGATTGATGCTTCTCTAGCTGTTCCAGGTGTAGATTTGCCCAACGCTGAGCTGAAGAATCCAAATCTTAACCTTCATGCAGAATCACCAGATTTCAAACTCTCTGCTCCAGATGTAGATCTGAACGTACCAAAAGGAGAACTCAAGGGCCCGAATGTGGATCTAAATGCCCCAAGTGTTGATGCACCATCTGGAAAATTAAAAATGCCACACTTCAAAATGCCCAAATTAAACCTCACTGGACCAAAGGTCAAAGGTCCAAATCTTGATGTTGATGCAGACATGAATGCACCAAACATAGACATGGATCTACCTAAAGCAGATCTCAAAGGACCTGAGCTTAACCTAAATGCACCAAATGTTGATCTTTCTAGCCCAGATGTAGACCTGAAGGTCCCAGATGCCAACATTGATGCACCTTCTGGAAAATTAAAGGTGCCACACTTCAAAATGCCCAAATTAAACCTCACTGGACCAAAGGTCAAAGGACCAAATGTTGATGCAGACCTAAAAGTGCCAGATGTAGACATGGCTGTACCTAAAGCAGATCTCAAAGGACCTGATCTTAAACTAAGTGCACCAAATGTTGATCTTTCTAGTCCAGATGTGGACCTGAGCTTGCCAAAGGGAAATCTTGAAGGCCCTGATGTAGATCTGAAGGTCCCAGATGCCAACATTGATGCACCTTCTGGGAAGTTTAAGATGCCAAACTTCAAGATGCCCAAATTAAACTTCTCTGGACCAAAGGTCAAAGGACCAAATGTTGATGCAGACCTGAATGCACCAAATGTAGATATGGATCTACCTAAAGCAGATCTCAAAGGACCTCATCTTAACATGAGCACACCAAATCTTTCTAGCCCAGATGTAGACCTGAACCTGCCAAAGGGAAGTCTTGAAGGCCCTGATGTAGATCTGAATGTCCCAGATGCCAACATTGATGCACCTTCTGGGAAGTTTAAGATGCCAAACCTCAAGATGCCCAAATTAAACTTCTCTGGACCAAAGGTCAAAGGACCAAATGTTGATGCAGAGTTGAATGCACCAAACGTAGATGTGGATCTACCTAAAGCAGATCTCAAAGGACCTGATCTTAACCTGAGCACACCAAATGTTGATCTTTCTAGCCCAGATGTAGACCTGAGCTTGCCAAAGGGAAGTCTTCAAGGTCCTGATGTAGATCTGAAGGTCCCAGATGCCAACATTGATGCACCTTCTGGACAATTTAAGATGCCCAAATTAAACCTCTCTGGACCAAAGGTTAATGAGACTAACCTGAATGCCAATGCAGATCTGGATGTTTCCCTTCCTAGGGTTGATGGAGAGCTGAACACACCAGATGTTGACCTAAATCTACCCAAGGCTAAAGTCAGTGCACCTGATGTTGATGTGAAATTACCCAAAGCTGATATTAAGGTTCCTGATGTAGATGTTAAAACTCCAGAAATAGAGGCTCCATCTGGAAAGTTTAAACTCTTCAATTTCAAAAAATCCAAAATTGGTGCATCAACTAAAGTAAAGACACCAGAAGCTGATGTCAATGCATCAGTCAAAGGTCCAGACCTCTGCCTGTCAGCCCCAAAAATTGATGCAGATGTTAAAGCTCCAGATGCCAATGTGAACTTGCCTACAGCTGATCTTGAAAGTCCCAATGTTGATATAGATGCCCCTAAAGGAAAGCTCAAATTTCCAACACTGAGAAGATTTCATTTTTCTAGTCCAAAGGTAAAATCCCCTGATATTGACGAACCGGACGTGAGCATGTCGGCCCCCAAAGTTGAGAGCCCTAACGTCGATCTGAGTTTACCCAAAGCAGCGGTTGATGTTGAGTCTCCAGATCTCGATGTACCCAAGAGTAAATTAAAGTGGCCGTTCAGAAGATCGAATCATGGATCCATAGGAGCAACTGTAGATACCGTTGATGCAAACGTTGATGGCGGAGAGGTCAGTGCTGATGCAGGTGTGAACCTTCCAAAAAGTCTGCCCATGTTCAAGACACACCGACTTCCTAACAGCAGATTTGATGATCTCCTTCAAGAAGCTACTGGAGATGTTACCCTGAACACCAACCCGAATAAAATAGAATCACAATCCGGGACCATCTCATTTCCTACTCACCACAGGAAAGCTGGGTGGAGATCATCCACAGCAACTCTTGATTCCAACGAGCATACACAATCAATAGACATCAAAGAAAGGCTACGGCTTTTCACAGCACGTTCCGTGTGCGATCTCACGGCGCCTTCCTCAGCGAGCGGAGAACTTCCAGACAGTCCTACGAAGGTCAAGCGAGGAACATTTAAAGTAACAAATCCTGACGTAGGGAAGGACTATCCAGAAGTGAACTCCACTAGAAAAGAAGATAAACTTTCTCTGAGCCTTAACAACATGCTCGGCTTGAGCACCAACTCGGATGCAGACAATTAGCTTCAGGTCTTTAAACTTCTAAAACCATCTACAGTTATTTCATTAAATTTCTTTTGTTTACATTATTATTATTCTACTCTAGACTCATCCCTTATCACTACACATAAAGATAAAGATATTTAAAGATGTTTATAACCTTTTACAGAATTATGTAAAAAATAATTTGTATTTACGTGGGTGAAGTTTAAAATATTGTCATATTAAATATAAAACTTGTAATTATTTTGTATAAAGTGTCGTATGTCATTCACCAACATGTCAATCATGAGATATTTACAAGAATTATGATGTGAAGGAAAACTTTACGTGCAATTTAAACTAATAAAATATTAAAGATCTTAAATGACTTAATACATATTTTCTTCATATTTTATCAGTATTGTTGCTAATGGGGAAAAAACCTGTTTATTCTCGAACGCTATTGGAACTTTATGTTTGCAAAAACTTCCCTCTTCTCTAACTGTAAAATATTCACATAAACACCACTGTGTATGTTTATTTTTTTTTCAATAAATTAAAACTTTAACTTGAATTTTTGTTCGTTTGTCATTATTCTCTACTCGTCACGTCACGATTGTGTTTTTCGTCTTGTTCTTCTGACTTCAGCGAATTATCTTTGCTTTCAAATCACGACTCGTGATCTAATATTAATCAACTTTATTTATGAAAAATGAAACTTACTCATACATATAAAACACACACCATGAGGCCCATATTGAGGATCATACTGAGGATTTCAGACTTGCCATTTTGAGTTAAAAATACAACAAACAAACAAACAAACAAACAAACAAAAACAAGGATAAGTGCAATTCACGTTACGCAAATAGGACAGATTTTAAAGAGCTATTAAATCAAGAGGAATGGGTTTGCAGTGACAGTTTACTTAATACGCTGCTTACTCATATTATTAATGAAACATTTTTTCTCCAGTCAGGAATCTGTTTACATATCAGCATGTTTAAAAAAATAAAACATTATAAAAATATAAATCAAACTGATTATGATAATCATGAAATGCGCCATAACATTGACTAATGTTTCTTGTCAACTTGGCCTCTTAAAATCTCCTGGAAAAAAAAACAAATATCTAAAAAAATAAAATAAAAAAAATAAAATCTCTGAAACGTTAACAGGGGGATGAGATTACGAGACATCGCTAGTTTATTTGTGGGACACTTCCAACATAAACTCAAAATTTCAAGTGCAAGGAAAAAGTTCATCATCCTCTAACTGGCCTGTACATGGACACAGTGCGGTTCCTTTCCTAACCCTAACCCTAACACAGTGCGGTTCCTTTCCTAACCCTAACACTAACACAGTGCGGTTCCTTTCCTAACCCTAACACTAACACAGTGCGGTTCCTTTAGGCGTGTTCACACCAGCGAGCGACAAACGGCAGTTTCTGAACTCTGTAGTGTGACAATAGTGTGTCTAAACGATCGTCTCGAACAGTCCTATGCCACGTGCGGCTCGATGTCCCTCACAGCTTCACTTCCTGCCTGCAATCAGTTCCCGTTTATTGTCTGACGCAAAAACAGAAGAATAAGCGCAGTTTCATCTCCTGTCACGTACGAGCTCTCATTACATATGCACAGAGACGTTAGGAAGCTGGGAAGGAAGCAGCAGAGATCGTCGTGCCTCGTTTGAGTGCTAGTTAGCTTGCTTCGCTAATCGAATCCTAGTATGAAGCACGAAGTGTAAATCACACAAGCGGTTTTCACACTGATTAGTGCGGTATTTAATTTGTGTTTAACTCGCTAGCTTTAGAAGTCATATATATATGTACTACTGTTTCTCAGGTGACACAGGTGGCTTGTCGCTTGCTAGCGTGAACATGGCGTGTGTGTGAGGCATTTGCTGATAACCGCCATACGACATACATCACAGTATTTAACAGAAAATACCGTTTCAGAAGGCAGCATGAGAACAACTGTGGCCTAACTTTAAGGCAATAGTGTCATACATCCCATAATTCTAAAGCAAACATGAAAGGTTATAAAATACGCCGAAGAGCAGGGCTTCTCCATACAAAACATCAACAGAACCAATAATATGTGAAGAACCATAAAGGGTTCTTCTGTTGTCTCTCTCTTTAAAACCCTCTGAGCTTCTATGCAGAACTCGACAAATCGCTTCCTTATAAGGTTCTTCTGAGCAGAACTCTATCTGTAAGTGAACCTTTACTATCCAAAGAACCACAGAGGAACCTCAGTTTATAAAGTATTGCATGTAGGGTTCTGCATAGATCCCTGAAGGAGCTTTTA
>CM074954.1:377504-391138 GCA_037577455.1 Pangasius macronema | reverse complement strand
CCTCTTAAAATAAAGCTGAAAGTCGACACTTCCATCACATCCTGATTGTTTTATTACAAATCCATTGTGGTGGAGTATAAAGGCAACATCACTAAAACTCTGTCATTGTCCAAATATTTCTGGACCTGACTGCACATCATGCACTTAACCCCAAGAACTAGAGTGCTAGCTAGCACTAGCCGTGCTTAATATCTCAGTGGAGGTGTAAAAAGGGGCTGTGGGTTAAAATCCTGCGTTACCGTGAGGATCAGTGACTTGAACGGGGTAGTTGGACTTCAGAGAGCGAGACTGAGGGAGAGAGAAGAAAAGAAAAAAGCGTCACACTTTTTATTCATCTCACACACACACACACACACACACACACACACACACACACACACACACACACCACACACACACCTGACACTGACTCGGTATTTCTCTTATCCCTCTTTTTTTCCCTGAGCAAAGGCGTATTTGAACAGATAAGAGGATAGCGAGAAGAGCAAACACTTTCAGGCTAATGAGGCGAGGACAAGCTGAAACACATCTCCATTCCAGAGCAGCACAAAGACCTGACACACCACCTCGGCATATCCGCCTCGCCTCACCGCCTCGCCTCGCCTCACCGCCTCAACACTCTGCCTCAACTTACTGCCTCAACACTCCTCCTCAACTCACTGCCTCAACACTCCTCCTCGACTCACTGCCTCAACACTCCTCCTCGACTCACTGCCTCTACTATTTACTTATTTTGCAAAATATCCATTTAAAGTTCCATGAAACGAGTTAGTCCTGTTGTCGCTTACGTTATAGCAGCTGTAAACACTCGTTCCCTCAGCAGCCGCTCTTCATTCTCTCTCTTTAAGTTAATAAGACTAAAAAAAATCGCAGCTTGTTCTGTACGTTACCGAGAAACCGCAAAGAAGCGTAAACTCCTCTGTCCTGAAGACGCCGGAAAACTTAAAGTCACAGCTTCACCTCTGACTGTTACAGAGCGCTGACACTGGAGACTCCTTCCATAAGTGTTACATAAACATCTCCTTACGCTGGAGAAAACTTCACTGTATTAATGATGTTTTAATCTGTTGATCATCAGTGGAGCGTCTGCTGTACGCGTCCCTGTGAATGAGCTGTTGCTATAGAAATGATAACGTATCAGAGTGAGCGCATTAATATAAACCTGCGCTACTGTCAGAGCTGCTGTTATAGAGAATTAATCAACACCTGACAACCAATCAGGATCCAGGATTCGGTAGTGAAGTGAGGTAAAATACAGCAGATATTACTCACAGATGTTTTTCTTTTCAAACACTAATCGAGCTTAACTTTAACCTCATATGCTGTATGTAGCACATATAACAGGTAACAGGACGTAAATACCGCTTGTGTTTTTGTTTGCTTAAACAGATGCGTAAACAAATAAACAACATTTTACAAAAGCTGTTTTATGAATAAATAAATAGATTTAGTAAGACTTTGTACCGTGTCTGTAATGAAGCTGCTGGGATCCACATCCTCGACCGGCTCAGAGGCGATCCTCCCTGTTAACGACAAAGCGGTGAAGTGTTTATAGTGCAACACACACACACACACACACACACACACACACACACACACACGCGCGCGCTAGGGACTGTAGAGTCATAAGTTTCAGTTCAGCTCCATCCTGCAACTTTGCCTCTGGGAGAAATTGTGAAAAGAAAAACATTCAAACTAACAGCAGCTTTATTCCTTCTCTCTCTCACACACGCTAGCTAGCATGATAATAATGTAGCTCTGACCCTATGAGCTAGCTCAATGCTAATGTTAAAGGAAATAAATAAAGTTTAGGTGTGTGTAGGTGTTCGCTCGTCACAGCTCCGGCGCTCCCGGGTTCCATCCTGAGCTCAGGTTACGGTCAGTGTCCGGTTTCTGTGCGTGTTCTCCACATGAGGGTTTCCTCCGGGTTCTCCAGTTTCTTCCAACCTCACAAAAACATGCCATCAGTGACTCTAAATTTCCACCAAGGTGTGTATGAGTTTGAGGGATAGACTCCAGATCGCTGACCAGGATGGAGCGCTGGAGCAGATTAAGAACCGTACAAGAACCTTAGCGACTCGAGTCTCACGTTAATTTCCTGATGTGACAGAAAAACCCTGTTATATCCTACTTTACTGTACAAGAACCTCCAGATCCTGAGGTGATGTTCTGTGAAGAACCTGCTTTGGTTCTATGTCACCAAGAATTATTCTATAATCAGTGACACTACTGAACTCTGTGTAACACTCTCATTCCTGTGCTGTGTATGAGATTCCACCGATACACAGCTGATGTACGCTGGTTATAATCCGTATCATCAGCATCGAGATCAGATCTTCTGTTCTTTACACATCGTACAGGTTCCTCCATCGTCATGGACCGAACACTTCTGCTTCTTCTTCTCATTAGGTAGTGGAGGTGTGTACGTCTTCGACTCATCTGTCCGTGAGTCTGTTTGAGGTTCTCCTCAGTGAGATGTCTCAAGAGCGAGCGGTTGAACGTTTGTAGGACTTATCATCGTAGATGAACTGATTAGATTTTAGAATTGAAGTCAAGAAGTCAAGGTCACAGCAAGGTCAAATGTCTGAAATCTTGTTTGAAGTATTTCTGGTGTACACATTACGAAGGAGAAGGAGCTGACTCGCCGGTGGCGGTGGAGGAGGCGTCCCGTCCCCTTCTACGGGCTTTATGGAGAGTCTGGGAGCGCAAAGTAGAAACGTAAACTTGACTTGTATAAACGGAGTCGAATGCAGCTCAGCTTTCTGAAAATTCATTCATAAAGTTACCATCTGACAATCTCACTGACTCGCTGCTGATTAATGTTCTACGTTCAAAATTATCCAGACAAACGCTGGTAAGAAACATCGCTGTTTACAAAAATCAGTAAATAATAAACACTATGTGTGTGTGTGTGTGTGATCTGTTCCATTCTATTCTATTCTACTGATATGTAAATGAGCACAGTGATTAAATGACTATGTAAATTAGCCGAGAATGTTATCTAGTGAACTTCTGCGTGTGCTTTAGCTTCTTTCCCCAGAAAGGAGTTTATACAACTCTAGAAACAGCAAACATACAGAGTGCAACCTGTTTGTTCTCTGAAATGAGAGAGAGACTGGGACTGGACGTTGTTTTTTTTTCTGTTTTTTTAAAA
Source organism: Pangasius macronema (assembly GCA_037577455.1). Lineage (NCBI taxonomy): Eukaryota > Metazoa > Chordata > Actinopteri > Siluriformes > Pangasiidae > Pangasius > Pangasius macronema. Next base: position 387,984 of record CM074954.1, on the reverse strand, counting down.
GAAAGCCTCTCAGATGAATCGTGACTCCTGAAATCAGGCCGTCATTGTTTCTCGGAGGTGGAGGGAATGCAGGCGGCGTGTAGCTGCATGCTCAGGATGAACCTGAGGAGATGAAATGAAAACCACATCATAATATACGACTGCAGGGCTGCCCGTGCCCTCACACACACACACACACACACACACACACACACACACGGCCACCCATACACACCCAGTTACAGGATTACAGTAAATGTTGAAAAAGACGCGAGTGTGAGCTGAAGCTGTAGCACATCGCGCTTCTGCTCGCGTAAATGATTAACCAGTTGGTCCTTCGTACACAAAGAGGTCATTCAGCCTTAAGACACTGAACACGTGCATTAAACTCAGACTCACGAAAATATCACATTTCCTCAGTCTTAGCCCTGAGTCTGAGTTATCATTTTTATTTTTATGTGTAATAATAAAACCTGCTGTGGCTTTACAACACACACATTATTTACACAGGCTTTTTTTTCCCTTTTTCACTTTATGATGCACAAACAAACAAAATCCTCATGTTCTCCAGACCTGGAGCTCAGACAGACTGAACATTTACAGCTCTACAGTCAAATAAATGAACTTTCAGTGTTGTTAGTTTCGCTCAGTCCACCCTCGTTCACATTACTTAAAAACTCACGTAACGAATGTCTTTTGTTCTCTTATTTGTAGAAGCTACTCGACACAGCTGCGTGGAGCCTCCTGCCACTGCCTCTTTAAGTAAATCCAACAATTAACAATTTTTTCTAAGAGAATCTCTGATGCAAACAAACTAAAGTTCTGAACCTAAAAGTCGTATCACGTGGGTCAGGTTTCTAGATCAGAACCTCGAGATGGTCAGAAGATGTTTTGGAAATAAAACTAACACAAAACCTTCAGACTTTCTCTGCCACAGAAGCCGTAACTGACTCTGGTTTAAAGAAGGACAAGAACAGGCTAAAACTCTCACTTTGGGTTTTTATGAATAAACCTGAAAGCTCAGGAGTTGAATAAGTCGGGAATAACACATGACGGAACACGCTGTTACAGGAAACTCATCCACGCTGGCGTGACGCGATGCGGCTCGGCGTGACGCGATGCGACTCGGCGTGATGTGATGCGGCGTGATGTGATGCGACTCGGCGTGATGTGATGCGGCGTGATGTGATGCGACTCGGCGTGATGTGATGCGGCGTGATGTGATGCGGCTCGGCGTGACGCGACGCGGCTCGGCGTGACGTGATGCGGCTCGGCGTGACGTGACGCGACTCGTTCCCGCTCCCACCATCAGGCTGATTATTTTCCTCTAACAGCGCGTCCCCAAGTGTTTATTCCTCTCACACTACAGCAACTCACCAACAGTTATTTACTATTTATTAAAGAACAACACATCGTACTTTTTATCCACTTATAGTTACATTTACTGTGGTGGAACATCTGCGAAACGAGTTAGTACGTGTTGATTATTATCTCGTCATGTTAGCAAGAAATGGAAAAACTCTCTGTCCTGAAAACGTCAGAAGAATTCAACGTACAGCTTTAGCTCTGACGGTCCGAGCAGAACCCTTTCAGCAGGAACCATTAACTCCAGTTCTCTTAAACAGCGTAGAACCCTACAGCTGACTCTCACAGAAAGGATGTCGGTAAAAGCCTCTTTAATAAGCTCTTTCACTGTAGAGAGAACCGATAAAAACCAGAACCACGCAGCAGAGTGTCAGAGAAGGAAGAGCAGAAACAGTTCAGTAAACTAAGAACCTTACAAAGGATCTAAACATTTCAGAACCCTGCATCTGATTATTCTCAAGAATAAACCTTCAGAAACCGCGATATACACAGAAGCTCTACCTCTCCCTCTACCTCTACCTCTATCTCTCCCTCTACCTCTACCTCTATCTCTACCTCTACCTCTACCTCTATCTCTCCCTCTATCTCTACCTCTCCCTCTATCTCTACCTCTACCTCTACCTCTACCTCTCCCTCTACCTCTATCTCTACCTCTCCCTCTACCTCTACCTCTCCCTCTACCTCTATCTCTCCCTCTACCTCTATCTCTCCCTCTACTTCTCCCTCTACCTCCACCTCTATCTCTCCCTCTACCTCTATCTCTCCCTCTACCTCTCCCTCTACCTCTATCTCTCCCTCTCCCTCTACCTCTATCTCTACCTCTACCTCTCCCTCTACCTCTACCTCTATCTCTCCCTCTCCCTCTACCTCTATCTCTACCTCTATCTCTACCTCTCCCTCTACCTCTATCTCTACCTCTATCTCTCCCTCTACCTCTATCTCTACCTCTCCCTCTCCCTCTACCTCTCCCTCTACCTCTATCTCTACCTCTATCTCTACCTCCAGAAAGGATCTGTTCTTTTGAGTTCTGAAGACATGAAGAGGCGAAACTTCAGGTTTCAGATTTCAGCTTTCACCCAAACCTCATAACAGCGATTCTGTATTCAGTCTAGACGGACTTCAGAGTGTTGACTACTCTGTGTGTGTGTGTGTGTGTGTGTGTGTGTGTGTGTGTGTTGTGGATTTATTCTGTATGTTTCTGTAACTTTTCTTGCGAATCTGTATCAACACTGCACTCATATTATAATAAACGGATTGTGAAGTGTGTGTAACGGTGACATGGCGATGTTTTCTTAAAGCAGTTAAAGTAAGGAGATGTTTGTGTAACATGTATGGACACTTATCCCTTACACACTTATCCCTTACACACTTATCCCTTTTACACTTATCCCTTACACACTTATCCTTTATACACTTATCCTTTATACACTTATCCCTTTTACACTTATCGCTTACACACTTATCCCTTTTACACTTATCCTTTATACACTTATCCCTTTTACACTTATCCCTTTTACACTTATCCCTTACACACTTATCCCTTACACACTTATACCTTACACACTTATCATTAACACACTTATCCACTTACACACTTATCATTAACACACTTATCCCTTACACACTTATCCCTTACACACCTATCCCTTACACACTTATCCCTTACACACTTATCCCTTACACACTTATCATTAACACACTTATCCACTTACACACTTCTCCACTTACACACTTATCATTAACACACTTATCCAATTACACACTTATCCCTTATCCACTTATCCCTTACACACTTATCATTAACACACTTATCCACTTACACACTTCTCTACTTACACACTTGTCATTAACACACTTATCCAATTACACACTTATCCCTTATCCACTTATCCCTTACACACTTATCGCTTACACACTTATCACTTACACACTTATCCCTTACACACTTATCATTAACACACTTATCCGTTACACACTTATCATTAACACACTTATCCGTTACACACTTATCATTAACACAGTTATTCACTTACACACTTATCATTAACACACTTATCCGTTACACACTTATCATTAACACACTTATCATTAACACACTTACCCACTTACCCACTTATCCCTTACACACTTATCACTTACACACTTATCCCTTACACACTTATCATTAACACACTTATCACTTACACACTTATCCCTTACACATGTATCACTTACACACTTATCCACTGACACAGTTACCACTTATCACTTACACACTTATCCCTTACACACTTATCATTAACACACTTATCACTTACACACTTATCCCTTACACATGTATCACTTACACACTTATCCACTGACACAGTTACCACTTATCACTTACACACTTATCCCTTACACACTTATCATTAACACACTTATCACTTACACACTTATCCCTTACACATGTATCACTTACACACTTATCCACTGACACAGTTACCACTTATCACTTACACACTTATCCCTTATACACTTATCACTTACACACTTATCCCTTATCCACTTACACACTTATCCCTTGTACACTTATCCCTTATACACTTATCCACTTACACACTTATCCCTTGTACACTTATCCCTTATACACTTATCACTTACACACTGATCATTTCAGTACACACTTATCACTTACACACTCATCACTTATACACTGATCATTTCAGTGCACACTTATCACTTACACACTTATCCCTTATACACTTTCCACTTACACACGTATCCCTTGTACACTTATCCCTTATACACTTATCACTTACACACTGATCATTTCAGTACACACTTATCACTTACACACGTATCACTTATACACTGATCATTTCAGTGCACACTCATCACTTACACACTTATCCCTTGTACACTTATCCCTTATACACTTATCACTTACACACTTATCGCTTATACACTTTCCACTTACACACTGATCATTTCAGTGCACACTCATCACTTATACACTCATCACTTATACACTGATCATTTCAGTGCACACTTACACTACTCCTGATATTTTGTGCTTATGACAAACTTCAAACTTGAGTATCTGAGAATAATATTTCTCCTGCAGTAATCCTAACGCTGGCTAATGCGCTAGTACAGAGCAAACATCAGGTGTAATATAAGTGAATAATGAACTTAAGGTGCCGTGTGCAGGCATCAGTGTGGCACTGACCTGCAGGAATCAGGTTTTAAGCGCGTGAGTGAAAAGGTGAGAGGTTAATGACTCACCTTGCGGCTCGTGCAGCGCCTGTAAACTGCTCATCTTCATCCAGAGAGAGAGCGAGAGAGAGAGAGAGAGAGAGAGGGATCCGGTACCGAGTCCTTCACCACTCCACTCAAACCCGCACTCCAGCAGCAGGAGAACAACAACACCGAGGGAGTGAGGAGAAAAAATACTCCATCACTTCCTGTGGGCTACCGGTGAACGGTGATTCACTGAAAGAATCGGTTCCTTTTAAATGACTCGCTTAATGTGAATCAGTCACTGAGAGTCACTTTAGTGAATCGAACTGAGGGGGTTTTAGATTCGTTTGATTTTAGTGTTCCCACTTTTACAAGCTTTAATAATAACACTACTACTATTACTACTACTATTACTACTACTATTACTACTATTACTACTACTACTGCTATTACTACTACTACTACTACTACTATTACTACTATTACTACTACTACTATTACTACTACTACTATTACTACTATTACTACTAATAACACTACTACTACTATTACTACTATTACTACTACTACTATTACTACTACTACTACTATTATTACTACTACTATTACTACTAATAATAATATTACTTCTACTAATAATATTGCTACTAAAATTACTAATACTATTAATAATGATGATAAATTAGATAAACAATTAGATAAAAAAAATACAAATATTTTTCACAACATCCCACTGATTGTGTTACAATGTGGTGTGAAAATGAATTTGTATTTAATTCCTAAATTCTATTATTATTATTATTATTATTATTATTATTATTATTATTATTATTATTGACACCAGAATGAATAGAAAATAAAATAAAAACTCCTTTTCATTCGCTTGTGCTTGTGAGTCGATTCGCATTTAAAGAGTCATTTGGAACAAAATGATTCATTTGATGAGGATTTGCTCATGGAACCGATTCACAAACATCAGTGAATCAAAAGGATCTCAGGACTCAGACTCAGCCTTTATGTCTAAGTTGAAAATGTCTTTAATCAGTTAGACATTTGACACGTGACAATTTCATCAATCTGTAAAATACATGAAGATAAATGTAAATCACTTAAATTAAATTAAACTAAACTAAACTATTATTCTGCAGTAGGTTGTACTTTATCACATATCATTCCTACTGGCTAATCTGTTTATCTAATATTAGGACAGATATTATTAAATTAATAATAATAATAATAATAAATGTATATAATAATAACAGCATTTCTAATAACTGATTACTTTAATTTATATAATTAATATTAAGAATAATTCATAATATAAATTATACATATATAATCGTAATCTTGTCATTTCTAAAATGTGCTAATATTATGACTAATTATTATTATTATTATTATTATTATTATTATTATTATTATCATTATTATTATTATGTAATAATCCATAGCATGATGAACTTTTATTTTTGTGAAATCTTATTTTTTTACTCTCCATCCCTGGACTTTACGCAGAATCAGTGAAAGCTGAACCTCCTGCCTGCTTTCTGTTAATGAACTCTGATTAATTCTCCTGTAATCAGCTCGATTTAAAGTTACTGGGCTTTAACGAGCTTTAATGAACGCTGCACTGCTCCGAATTTATAATCATAAAGCGTAGATGGGTTTTTGGAGAGCTCTCTGATCATGTGCTTTTCTCTTTCTCTTTCTCTTCCCTCTCTCCACCAGTCTGTGCTATTAAACTCATCCGTGCAGAAAGAGAACATTCATCCTCCTCCAGCTGGATAATTAGCTGCGAGCCTGAAGCTAAAGCGCCGCTGCAGTTTGAGGTGCCACGCCGTGGTGTACGTGATCTACAGCCCTGTTCTGCTGCCTGCTCTTTTCTTCTCCTCTCTTTATGCTCCATAAACTCCATAAAGTGATGCAGGAGGAACCAGGCAGAGGAGAAAACAACAACAATGCAATTTAGAGCTTAATTAGCTCAGGAACTTCCTGTAGGTGATAGAAACACAAAATAAAGCGAAATAATCATCAACTGTAATTATAGCCTGCAACTGTGCAGATAGAGAGAGAGAGAGAGAGAGAGAGAGAGAGAAAGAGAGAGAGAGAGAGAGAGAAGCATGTAAGAGGGAAAAGAAGAAAAAATGAATGAGCTGAAGAGAAAAAGAGGTTGTAATTTAGTGGAAGTCCAGCAGGAGGTGCTGTGACACTACAGAGAGAGAGAGAGAGAGAGAGAGAGAGAGAGAGAGAGAGAGCAAGAGAGAGAGAGAGAGAGAGAGAGGAGTGAAGGATTAGAAAAAGAAGAGAGAAAGCACTCATGCAAATGCCAGCACTGTGATTTACACACATTCTTGTATTGTGTATTTGTGAGGACCAGGCCTCTCTCTCTCTCTCTCTCTCTCTCTCTCTCTCTCTCTCACACACACACACACACACAGACAGACACACAGACCCTTGAGGACATAATAACAAAAGACAAAAATAATCATTAATTAAACTGAGAAATGTAATGTTTACTCACCTAATAAAAACAATTCCGTTTGACTGGACAATGTTGAAACGTTTTCCCTTCATCTTTCACAAACACACTTAACGAAGACGATCATACGAAGGAAATTCGAGGATTCAACAATTCACGCTACGCACTTTGTCACGCACAGCACCTGAGAGATTTATTTTCACTCTTACGAAGGCTAACGTGGGGAAACATCTCAGCTGCCCCTTGTGGTTGAAACCGGTATGACATGCTAATTATTCGTCAATTAATTATTAGTTCCCTTTTTTCATACATTACCCTTCCACAGGAAACCCCGTCGTTGTTGGGAGGTTTTTTTGTCTAAAATAGTGAAATGATGCTGGAACTTTTTAAGAATGTTTTGTTATGTTGCAGAAAAGATAAAAGTAAAAAACACACACTGTCTGTACTGTCATATAGATTTGATGTGATGGATCAATGGTTAAAAGATTCTTTTTGTCCTGTGTATGTTTTGTGTTTGTACATTTGTTTACTTTACAGATATTCTGATCTAAATTCTCATATCTCAATAGTCTCAAAAAGCTGGAGATATTTTAGATCAGCAGTTTTAATTTGAGAACAGAAAAGCAGCATGTGATTCCTCAGCATGTGGGACGTCTTCCAGATTCTCGCTAAGCTCCTGAGAGACACGAAGTCTCCAAACTTCATCAATCTTCAAACTGATGAACAGAAAGTTTTTTATTAGAAATAGGGCAGGCGATGTGTTTAAACAGCATGTCGGTTTGCTGGTATGACAAACTGCCAGCAAAGTGGTAGCTGTATTAAAAAAAGTTTGATAATACTTTATTTAATGTTTAAAAAAAATAATTTAAAAAAGTTTATAAATGATTTAAATAACAAGGAGAATTCGAAGGCAGTGGCGTGGATAGAGATGCCTCCATCTCCAACACATCTGCTTGCTAATGTCCTCAAATATCTTTAAAATACACTTCAAACAGGCAGAAAGTGATTAAAGGAAGACTGTTTGAGACTATTGCTGTGACCTTGACCCTGTCGGGATCAATTCCAGTGTCTAATCAGTTCATCTGATAATCTGATCTCACGGTAACTCCATATCAATCCTCCAAACCTTCAGGCACTCGCCCTCGAGGTCTCGCGCTGGCAAGAATCTCCGCGTGGGAAAATCTGAAAACGTGACGCCACCTCCACCACTGAGAGATGGAGGGATACGATAGATGTATAAATATAAACACTGAAAAGATGAGAAAAAAAATGTAAAAATTTGAATATGCTCCAGTTTTAAAGATTAAGTGCAATTTTAACATCAAAGTGTCAGGCTGCAGGAACGGACGTGAGGAAGGAAGGTGAGGAAGCGTTATTGATAAAACTTGAACTCAGATCCAAATTAACCGTCAAAAATCATAATCAGGAAACAGGCAGTGATCAGGTGATCAAACAACAGGAACTAGACTAGATAAGAATCAATAAACAAAACAAAACAAAACAAAAAACAGATATGAGATCAAAACCCAGGTACAGTAGACTGTGAGGCTCGGTATAGACTGGTAGCTAAAGCACAGCGGGTATACTACACAAAGTAAGTAAGTGTGTATCTGTATGTGTGTGTGTATGTATGTGTGTGTATCTGTATGTGTGTGTGTGTATGTATGTGTGTGTTGAGTCCTTAAATTGTGTGTCAGTAATTGTGCACAGGTGTGTGTGATCAGTAAGATGGTGGTGGTTGGGTGTTGTAGTCTTCGGCGGCCATTTTGTAGGCCACGCAGCGCTCTGGGAAGTGAAGTTTAAAGTTTGAGATTCGGCGCTGATGTGACACAAATCATCTGCGTCCAGTCAGTTTGCAATTATTAAATAAATAAATAAATAAATAAATAAATAAATAAATATCTGTTGAATATTGCAGAAAAGCATACTGTGACACAGTTGATCACGATATTACATCGTCACTGAGCATCACTGCTCCTCAGTTGGAAATAAAATTCATTCCAGTCATACGCATGATGTCACGATGTGGGATTTATTGAAGAGTTGAAGAAAGAGCTTTTCCTCGAACAAAGTGCTGATCTTCTTCCTAACATCGAGCCTCAACAACACTAACGACGCATTAGTTCACTAAATTCCAGTCCAATTGATATTTCAATAAGCGAATGCTCGCTTAACCACGTCTCTCCTCTCCGAGAACAAGCTTGGACACTGCTACGCCACTTTGTGACGACTCCATCTGAACATTTATTGAATTAAGGCTTTCTAAACGAGCGTTCATTCCAACTGATGTCATCTGACACAGAGACACGCCCACTTTCGTCTCAGAGACGACAAGCTCCCGTGCCTCTACGAGCTAAAGCAGAGGTGTTGGAGTGTGAAAGTCACATTAATAACACTATTATTCACTCAGCGAGTGGGACGGCAGGAGATTTAAGCCTCATTAGCAAGCAATTAGAGAGTCGTTTACAACAGAACGCAATGAAGAGATGACAATTGAGAAGGAGTGAAGAGAGGAACAAGAGAGGGAACTATTTAATCTTGAGAGAGAGAGAGAGAATGTTCAGACTTATTTTCTAGTGCTGTTTAAGTTTTTTTGTGGACAGATATCACTATTTATATACCAGATTAAGAAAATCTCAGATTGACAGTAAGGCACGTTTAGAGGCCATGTTTGTTTGGGTCTCTCTGTGGCTAGTCTGTGGTCTCTGAGCCTGGAGTTTGTAAAGATCTGTCTCTGTAGTGTATCTCTGCACCTGAGGAGGTTCTGCCAGCTCGTAAGTTCTGTTTATGACCCGATAACACTCTAGTTCACTTTGGTTTTTACTTTCGCTTTCCCAGTGGTCTATTTTTTCTAGCTTTTCTGATTTGGTTTATTCTAATTTGGCGTTGTTTAGCTGAGCTGGTCTGAAACTGACGGTTAGATGTTGGTGGGTTTGTGAGTTTCCGAACCAGCTGAAACAGGGGACTGGATTTAGGGCTTAGCTCTTGGGTTTTGAAGTGTATTAGAGGAGCTTAATTTAAGATGAGTCGAGAATTTAAGAGACTGTTTTTGAATATGTGTGTATAAGGGATTATCTGCCTAATTTAAAGTGCTCTTTTTGAACTCTCAGGATGTTTAGAAATTCTGCAGGGATTCTGTGGGGTGTTTGTGCCATCTAGAGTCGTTCGGCCTGCCAGACTGAAGCCCCAATTTTTACATCCATAAAGAGCGAAAGGAATAATAACATTTATTTGCACTTACAGCACACTCGGCCTTTACACGCGGCCTTTACACTCTGCCTTTACACTCTGCCTTTACACTCCACCTTTACACTCGGCCTTTACACTCCACCTTTACACTCCACCTTTACATTCTACCTTTACACTCGGCCTTTACACTCTGCCTTTACACTCCACCTTTACACTCCACCTTTACACTCGGCCTTTACACTCTGCCTTTACACTCCACCTTTACAC
>CM074954.1:317127-329330 GCA_037577455.1 Pangasius macronema | reverse complement strand
CTGAAATACTGAAACACTGAAATACTGAAACCCTGAAATACTGAAACACTGAAATACTGAAACCCTGAAATACTGAAATACTGAAACAGACTGAAACACTGAAAAACTGAAACCCTGAAATACTGAAACCCTGAAACACTGAAACAGACTGAAACACTGAGACATTGAAACACTGAAACAGACTGAAACACTGAGACAGTTCTCACACACATTCAGGTCAGAAAACCAAGATGCTAAATGAGGACCTGTTGAATCTGTGTTTGGAGGCCAAGGCTAATTGAACCACAGCTATTAATAAAGTGTGGGACAGAGAGAGGGGGAGAGAGAGAGATGAAGAAAGAGACAAAATAGGTGAGGAGAGACAATGGAAAGGGAGAGAGGTAGCTGGAGAGAGAAACACAGAGAGAGACAGATGGAGAGAGAGAAATAAATAGGAAAAGAGACAGAAGGATAGACAGACAAATAGATGGAGAGAGAAATAGACAGACATAGAGAGAGAGTAAAACAGATGGAGAGAGAGAGGAAGATGGAGAGAGAAAGGAGCAAGAAACAGATAGATGAGAAAAAGAGAGACAGACAAACACAATGAGCGAGAGAGAGAGTGAGACAGACAGACAGACAGAGAGAGAGAGAGAGAGAGAGAGAGAGAGAGAGAGACCTGTAATACACACTTTCCCCCCTCTCTCATCTCAAGACACTTCTGTCTTTCTCTTTTCTTTGGCCATCCTGAGGGACTGTACCATCTGATGGCTGTCTCCTTTAATGACAGTGCAGATGGTTGCCTCCTTACACACACACACACTCACACACACACACACACACACACACACACACTCACATACACACACACACACACACACACACAGAGGATTGTTGAAGTGCTTCTGGCGTTTCTGCCAATGGCTTAAAAAATGAACGAGGTTGCAACACACACACACACACACACACACACACACACACACACTCATCCATCACTGTGTGTGTGTGTGTGTGTGTGTGTAAGGACCATGTGCACTGTCATTAAAGGACCTGATTGGCTGGAGGAAGTTGAGCGAGAAGCAGAGTTTTGGTTGAGAACTTCTCCTGACTTTAGTGTGGAGTTGAATTGAGGGTGGAGACGGCCTCGGGCTACACAATGTAGATCAGCTATTTTCTCGTTCCCTCTTTTCTTTTTCTCTCCCTTTCTCCTCTCTTCCTTCATTTTTTTCCGGCGCAATCTGTCCCTCCTGCACCTGTGCTGTGTTCAAGGGCGTAACGACACTATACACACACTCAACACACTCCTCACACACTCCTCACACTCTCCTCACACACTCCACACTCTCCTCACACTCCACACTCTCCTCACACTCCTCACACACTCAACACACTCCTCACACTCTCCTCACACTCCACACTCCCCACACTCTACACTCTCCTCACACTCTCCTCACACACTCCACACTCCTCACACACTCGTCACACACTCCACAGTCTCCTCACACTCTCCTCACACTCTCCTCACACTCCACACTCTCCTCACACTCCTCACACAATCAACACACTCCACACACTCCTCACACACTCAACACACTCCTTACACACTCCTCACACCCTCCACACTCTCCTCACACTCCACACTCTCCTCACACTCTCCTCACACTCTCCTCACACTCCACACTCCTCACACATTCGTCACACACTCCACAGACTCCTCACACTCTCCTCACTCACTCCACTCTCCTCACACTCCACAGACTCCTCACACTCTCCTCACACACTCCACTCTCCTCACGCTCCACACTCTCCTCACACTCTCCTCACGCTCTCCTCACGCTCCACACTCTCCTCACACTCTCCTCACACACTCCACTCTCCTCACACTCCACACTCTCCTCACACTCTCCTCACACTCCACACTCTCCTCACACACTCCACTCTCCTCACACACTCCACTCTCCTCACACGCCACACTCTCCTCACACTCTCCTCACACACTCCACTCTCCTCACACGCCACACTCTCCTCACACTCCTCACACACTCCACACTCCTCACATGCTGCACACACTCCCCACACAGAAAAAGACTATCATCTTTTTAATATATGGACTCTATTGATTTGTGATTGATCATTATTTAATTAATGCATTAGTTGATTATTAGTTCATTAGTTAACTAAGTGTTGTTGTTCCAACTTGTTTCATGTGTGACTTCTGTAGTTTTGGAAAAAAATAACAAATAGCATAAATTTGTTAAAACAAATAAACAAATCTCACCCAAAACATTTCCCATAAATCTTTGCTTCTAATGAAAAAACACTTTTATCTCCGTAATCTCATTTTAAATGAATTCTTTTCTGTCTGACTGCATCTTCAGAATGATCCCGAGTGTAACTTCCTACATTCCTGCTGTCACAGAAAATTAATCAACACCACCTGACCAATCAGAATCCAGAATTCATTAGCTCTGAAGTGTAATCGCTCACATAATATTTCACAGCAGTTTAACAGAATAAGCGTGTCTGCCCTTCCTACCTGGCGTAGTAGGTGTGTGTGTGTAGAACAGGTAGGTCCAGTTCTCATCACCGCACTCACCAAATCACAAACTCATCCTTCAGATATAATAATCTATAAATATTCACGACGTGAAAATGAATAATAACGAGCTGGCTAATAATAACAGAGTCTCGATTTACATCCTAATGTTCACTTTTACTGATTTACTTCACAGCAGCTAAATCTGTCAAAATATAACGTTACCATGACAATAACATAACGTTACCATGACAACCACGATGTTCTACATCACTACACACAAGTTCTGTAGCTAAAACTTTACTGCCTTGTTATCCCAAAATAATTCACATATCAGAGCTAATTAGTTTAAGCCATGGACGCCATGTTGTGACATCACAGACTGAGCTCATATGTAGCCCCGCCCCCTAGTAAGTTTTATACAGAAGTACAAAATGTGATTTTAGTGGCATGTAAAAGCGAAAAGATTTGACTGAAACAATCAAATGTATATAATTAGCATTAGCGTACAAGAGAATTCTATTTTATTTTTTAAAAAGTATTATTTTGGCTAACCTGAACATGGAATAAATGGATAGAATAAATAGATGGAGTTGGTTTAGAAGGTTTGTATTATCTGATGGTGTCTAGTACACGTTCTAACACACACATGCACATTAGACGCTCCAGCAGCAGAAATAGTTTAGGTTCATTCATACACTCGAGCTTAGCAGCGTTCCTCTAACAGGAAAAGGACACTTTCATAGCTTAGATCATCTTTCTACCACGCCTGTCTTCATCCATCATCCGATCATCCGGTCATGCCTCAGCTGTCCGTGATCACGAGTCGGGTGGGAGGGGCATATTCTCTCTCCCCTGTCAATCACAGTAACACTCGCCAGTAGCTGTGGTTCAAGTAGCCTTGGCCTCCATACACAGATTCAACAGCGTCTTGGTTTTCTGACCTGAACGTGTGTGAGAACTGTCTCAGTGTTTCAGTCTATTTCAGTTTCAGCTCCAAACACCGACAACGTCACGTCCAAAGTCAAAGTCAAAGTCAAAGTCAAAGTCAAAGTCAGCTTTACTGTCATTTTTAGCACATCACATCGCAACGGAGAAAACCAAACGCAGTTCCTTCAGCAAACAGTGCAACACGTCGAGTAAAAGACTACAGTAAATAACATAATAAATGCAGACAATCACACCATAAAGTACACAGCATCAGACAAAAATGAAACAAGTCAGACAAACAGGAAATGTAAACACACCAGACAGAGCACAGAAGCACTCGCACTTCCACGCTTCAGGAGCTCCACGCTCACTACTGAGGAGACCTGAAGACGTCAACTCCGGCGTCGCTGCTGGTGAGGAAACCAGACAGCTGATCAGAAAACTTCGGCTCTGTCCTGTCCTGACCACTGCACTCTGTCGCTAGCTAAATAAACAGCGCTCATTACCAGCTCCTCCTCATCCTTCAGCTCTTTCACCGCGTGGAAACGAACGATATCGCGCGTCCGGCGTACGTTCACCTTCTACATCACACCATAACCCGAGGATCTTCCGTCTTCCTATAAACGCCACGCTTCTGTCACACACTTCTCTTTACCTCGTTCTGCATACTTATTATTATTTATATTTATTTATTCTCCACCTCACTTCTGTTTAGTCTCACTCTCACGCCACTGTGACGCTTTAATCTCCCCATGAAGTGTTCATAAACATTCGTCTCGCCTTATCTTATCTTCCGTCAGATAAACTGGAATCGTTTTATATAACACTTAGACATTGAAACCCAGATCACTGAAACCCGGGCTTGTTCAGATCAGACTTTTACCTGACGCTTTTTTTTAAAAACCACGAAGGGCTCAGTCTGACCTCAGGATCACCAGCATGTGTACAAAAGGCAACAAGTCGGTGAATAAAATGGCGCGCAGTGGAAAAAAGTCACGTGTCATGAAAAGATGAATGTGCACTTGTTTTATCTACACATCTGCCACATCTGTGATGTTGAACAGCCTAATAGGATTTACTGGGGAATTTTTCTGCTCTTTAACAAAAAATTCACACGATTTTTCCTAAGAAAGGGGAAGGAATAAAAAAATCAATAAATAATAAATAGATGGAAATCATGAGTGCTTGTACAGGTCTGAGAGGCAGGCACGGCGGTAATGAGACGCTGCATCACTTCTTCCGCTCTCAATTCATATTCCAGAAACATGAGATAATGCTCTAATTATATATCCGGAATCGTTTAATATCCAAACACATCACATTCGAGCTGGATTTTTTTTTAAAGAAAGCGGAGATCCAGAGTCGCTGCTATGGTTGCGGGACTCTTTTCCTCGCCATCATCCCTGCGTCCTTCAGTCCCTCCATCATTTCATTAAAGGAGTGTTATTAAAATCCACTTAACGGCACTCGCAGCTCTGCACGATGGAAAATATGCAGCAGGCCAACAGGCCCCGGAAAGTCTGACCCTCAACATCTGCTTCGAATCTGCCTCAAAACACACGGCTCACGTTCGCTCCGTCGCTACACTTGTCTTACACAGTCCCAGGAATCAGGACAAGAGACGACGAGATGGAATTTATAACGCGGACAAGGACACTGTTTAAATAATCGCAGCACTCCGGTGAAGACGTCATCAGTGATGCGGATAGAGTGCAGTAACTTCAGCAGCAGGAAGTAAACAAATAAATAAATAAATAAATAGAATGAAACCCTCGGCCATGCTAGTCTTCTAACCTTGATCCAGTTCAGCTTCTGTAGCTGATCGTCTGTTTCAGTTTCCTTCACACACGTTTCGCTAACGATGGCTCGTCCAATCAGAGACGAGCTACAGGCAGATTTCTAGTCTGAATAGTGAAGTGATGATGTTTCTAAAAAGATCATCCTTTCAAATGGTTTAAAATCATATACAGATTCTTTAAATGGTTTTTTTACTTAAAATTGAAAACTTTGTATAAATGTCACTTATTTTAAAAAATTATTCCTTGCACAGGAATACAAACAAACAAACAAACAAACAAACCCACAATAAATACCTGAATTAAAAAAAAACTTTCAATGAGTTTTTAAACTAAGACTCTTTAACATAAGTCGAAATATTTAATGTTCATATGTGAAATTACAGATTATTTTTTAAGTTTCTGAACAAAATATTGCGATATTATTTCCATATATACAAAATGTACAGAGTCTAGAACGGTTACATAATGCGAGGAGGTGAAAAAAATCCATCTTAAGAATAACAACCCTCAGGCATTCAGAGGCCAAGAAACGAGGAATAGTCTAGAAAGCAACAGAAATCAGGACGATGATTCGTGTTCAACTCCAGTAAAGATCTGATATTTTCCTAAACACAGCTTTAAGATGAGGAAACTGAGCAGGAAAGGGTTAAAGATGAGCGGATAGAGCCTTTAACACACGCTGTCAGATATGAAGCTCGCAGGACAAAGGCAGAGTTCATTAGAACAGTTTCTGCATTCATTCGTTCGCTCATTCATTCGTCTTCGTAACTGCTTTAGCCTAAGGTTTTTTTGTTGAAAGTATCTCAGGCAGGTTCACTCAGTGGAAGTAAATCTGTGTTTAGTTTAGTTAGAAAGGAGAAAGAGTGTTTGTCTTTATTTCTGTGATTAACTACGTGATTATAAAAGATCAGAAATTCATTATGATATCAAAGCCGACTTCCTGCGACGGCTCTGGGTCTGTGGCTCTGGGTCTGGGGCTCTGGGTCTGGGGCTTTGGGTCTGTAGCTTTGGGTCTGTGGCTCTGGGTCTGTGGCTCTGGGTCTGTGGCTTTGGGTCTGTGGCTCTGGGTCTGTGGCTCTGGGTCTGTGGCGTCTCTTCAGAAAAACACGTTCAATTATAAAGGTCTTTTACGGCACGTGGAAAGCTTTTTCTCTGGTGTCTTTATAAAATGTACATTTTTGCCAATTTCTTTTTAAAACCATATCATACACAATTACATGCTGTGCTTTTAAGACTTTAAAAAATCCGATTTAAATACAAATCTCAAAAACACAGATTTTATAGTCAAAGGTGAAGCAGGATTCCAAAGGAAAAATAAAACCCTGGCAAATATTTATTTAAATTCCCCGAATTTTTTAAAACATTTTGTGAATATGATTAAAATATCTTAAATTCATATTTTTTAAATACTTTTTGTCAGCTTCTAAGCTCAGTAGTCTTTGACCCAGTTGCTCTGGATTCACTGAAGGAACAGCGTCGCTATTTAGTGTAAATGTGATAAATGAACTCGTTTATAAACCTCATTGTTTTTGAACCGCAGCAGTGAGTTAAATTCGCACATGTGCAGTACAGCTCCCTGTTTCTTTCCGCCCGCCGTAGCTTAAAGTCGCTAATAACTGCGGGAATGGGCGGGGTTTTATCGTGGCGTGAGTCGCTGATCTGGACCTTTATGTAATTAATTTGAAGAGTCATGCTCCTGTGCGATGGGAATGTGTGAAAAAGCATCGAGGTGTACGCTAAATCTGCTTGTTTTGTCATGAAACACAGAGATGTAACACAACTCGTAAAGGTCAGACCAGTGAAAAGATCACGGTGTGGATAGCACTGTGTCGAAACCTACACGTGATAACCAAACACGTGAGAATAAATACACACCTCCATTTCATCCAACCATCAGGACACATTTTTTCACACAAACACAACCTCATTCGTTCTCTAGGACTTAGTAAAATTGCCAAATCTCTGCTCCATTGAGCCAGTGGCCAGGCTGATATGCAAAACAGATGGAACCATTAGATTCTGTAATGATACTTTCGACATTCTTCAGCATTCGACGCGTGTTTAAACCAGACGCCGAGCCTCAGCAGCAGAGAGCACAGAGAAAACAGCAGGAACATGGACAGATACACGAAAGAAGAAAAGTTAGACAGAAATATGAGACGACATCTTCCTCATCTTCCGTGACAAATCTTTCAGCAACACTGTGATGTCACGAGAACAGACATTCAGCATCCAACACACAGACTTTCATCCGAAACTCCACAGTGCATCGTTCCTGAAATGACAGAGCACCAGTGAAGGTCTGCTGCTGGAATTACAGAGATACGTTTGTAGTCGGTTTTAACCCTCATTTTGTGTTTAGAACTTGAAGGGACGTCTGGTTAAGCCAGGCCTTCGTCACTGTAACTGTACTCAGTAAACATGAGATGGAGGGAATGGGACTGAGAACATCAGCCTGACTTTTGATGCACAAGCCAATTTTCAACACTTTTTAGACTCTGAGGTCATTTTCACCCAAACAGAACAAAATTAGGACCTTCACAGATGCTCTGTCACTAAAACACAGCGATCCAAAAATTAAACTAAAGATTAAGAGTGACTTACAAGATTTCATCGTTTTGGAACTCCAGCACGCCATGGCTGTCCTCGAAGTCCTCGCCTCCTCCTTTCGCCGTGCCCTCAATGGTCTTGTAGGGAACCATAACCACACCTCGAGCTCCTGATGTTCGGAGCACCTTCACGTCCATCACGCCGATACTTTCGCTCACGTGTATCACAGGCTCTTCAAAGGTGAAGATTCCAGCGTGGTCGTCATCGAATATAGTGACCGTAGCGGTCGAAGGAATGCCGAGGGTCGCGATCGTGTCCACGTGATTGGCTTCGCCATTCTCTGCCTCATCGCCTTCGTGAACAATGCGAACGTTGCTGAGGTGGATGTGGAAGTTCTCGTCCTCTTCAAAGATGTCATCGTCGATGATGCCGACACGGATCTCCTTTTGAGTCTCGCCCGACTTGAACACCACCGTGCCTTCGGTGAATTCGTAGTCCGAGCCTGCGTTGGCCGTCCCGTCTTCTGTGCGAAATTCAACCGAAACTATCTGGTTGAGATCTCCACCACGGCGTACCACACTGACCGCCACGGTTCCACAGTTTTCCAGGCATTGATAAGATCCGGGATCAAAATAGATCTTGGAAATGGGATCATTTTCACCGATGTCACTGCGCACCTCATGCATGCTAACTGCTTTTCGCGCTTGATCTGCTGCATGTTTCTTTAGGATATTCCCAGCACCGGTCATCAGTCGTGTTGCCTGGCACCGATAGAACGCCCGACTTTTTTGCTGCTGGCTGAGAACTTGGTAATTAGCCAGCTCAATCAGCTGCTCCACTTCTTTATCTGGATGCTTCTGCTTCAGCTCCTTCAAGATCTTCGCCATGTCACGCCTGGCCTCCTCTTCATCAAGATCTTTATCGTCCAGGTCCAGAGTCAAAGTTCCATCCAGAAAATCCACCGCATGGGAGTTGAGCATCTTCCCATCCATTTCAATGTCCACTTTGGATGGAAGAGGACGATCTCCTTCGGTTTCGATGATCATCCCGCGATGCTTGCCAGTTCTGTAGCGTTTGTAGACGTATTTGTAGAAGAGGAGACGACGGTCAGCAATCCAGGCAAAAACGACGCAGATTGGGAAGAAGAAAAGTGTGAGTAGGCCTTCCCAAACTTGTACAACGCCTGGAGAGATAACCGCCAGGATCAAATACAGCCACAGATACGCGAAAATGCTCCAGGCAGCGGTGACGAAGAAGACACGAAGGTGCTTGACCTTGCGATGTTCCCCATCAGGAACCACGTAGACGCAGATTCCGATAATCACGAACATGTTAAAGGCGGCACTTCCAACAATGGTGGAAGGTCCAAGGTCACCGGCATCAAAGTTATGACCACAAACCTCAATGACAGAAAGCAAAATCTCTGGAGCAGAGGAACCCAAGGCCATGAGGGTAAGATTGGACACCGTTTCGTTCCAGATGCGTACAGTGGTGGTGGTCGTTTCTCCATTGGGTTTCTTAATGGTGATTTCTTTCTCCTGAGAGGTGATCACCTCGATGGATGCCATGAAACGATCTGCGATGATGGAAACTCCGAGGAACATGTAAACCAAAGCCACGAAGTACACTGTGGCCCGTGCCACCTTGTCCCCAAAGGAAGGGTTTTGGGGCTCCCACACTGGGAGAATCACTCCAGGGGCGCACTTGACTATACCCCCGCAGGTCCCTGATTTGTTGGAATGGTCCGAGCTGTGGTCTTGAACCTTTTCCGCTGTCACGTGATGGATGTTGCAGAGCAAAGCTGCCACTACCGCAAGACACTGGAGCCCCGTGGAGAGGAACGAGGAAAGCTCTGAACGCCTCATCATTCTGCCAGTGGTGAAAAAAGAACCGTCTGCTGCTGCTTCGGAAACCTGCGGAATGGCGAGAACAAGGGAGGGAAATGAACGAGTGCAGGGAAGGGAAGACGTGGTTTAAAGAGATGCAGTAAAGTGAAGCAGTGCTGCAATGTTGGAGAGGGCAGAGCTCAACCAGGACTGATGTGCGCCGTTAATGCAGCGTGTCTGGTGGCTTCATGGGAATAACTAAGCAGGAATTATGTGATTAATTATTTATAATATTTTTTACGACCAAATGAAGACGCCATGTTACATTCACTAGCGCATGCAGAGTTTGTCCTGGGACAGCGGTGTGCTATCGTACGCACGAGGACAGGAGAGCGGGCGACTGGGAAATGCCTGATATACGCCTGCAGGCAAAAGATGCACCACACACACACACACACACACACACACACACACACACACACTTACAGGCATTTAAATATAATCCTTTTAACAACAGCTAAACAGGAGGTCACACGTATCCTATATCGCATTGTTGGTATAGATTTACTCCAAATTTGAAATGACAGCAAACACTACATCAGAAATTAATCTTCTAAACACTTTCATTCTCAGTGCATAAGATTTGGGTTTGAATATTAAAAAATAAATAAATAGTGAACGCATATTAAAGGGTTGAATCCGATGTGCATTTGGTGATACAGAAAAAAAAATCGACACGATCCTCGTGTAAGATAAACCTGTCCCACTGCTATTTATTTATTTATTTATTTATCTTCACAGCATCATTTACATTCCACAGATCCTCTCTAGTGGAAGTTATATTTCATATTTCAGTGTTTAGCTGTAAAAAAAAACAATAACGTTAAAAAATACAGTATTTGCATCTTTCACACATTGAAAGCTTATGCACGAGATTGTAACACACACACACACACACACACACACACACTTACACACCGATACACAGCGCGTGCACGGATGCACAACTAAACAAAATAAAAAAAATAATATCAGTAAGATCAGCGGATGCTGAGTGGGTTTTAAAAGCGGCTCGCTGGGATCTCGCAGGACCGGAGCCGCATCTGCAGCGCAGCGCACGCGGTCTCGCGCTCCCTAACTGGAATTCTTCAAAAATAAAAAAAATAAATAAAAATAGGTAAATCAAATACGTGTTCGTGCTGAATTCAGACACGCGCTAAAGCTTTGCAAAAAAAACAAAGTGCGCGCGCAAAATGCAAAATGTCCCCCTATCGTTAGTGTCCCCGTGAACGCGCCGCTGATCGGTGCAGTCGAATCGAAGGGAATTGAAAGCTCGCGCTTGTTCTTTTTTTTTTGTCTTGAAACGGCGGCACTTCAAACAAAAATAAAATGAAGGAATGAGTCGGAGGGAGATGGTGGGATCCGCGGTGAAGTGGAAGGCGAGGTGGTGGTCGGCGGAGGAGGTCTTTCTTACCTTCGGACACGGAGGGAGACGCAGGGAGACGGCGCGCGCGTGGTCGGTGCCGCACTGCTCGAGCTCGCATTCGGTTTGCGGCTTTTATACGGCGGATGGAGGCGCGATAAGAAACCCGCAGCACAGCTCAGGCTCACAGTCGCTCCCGTTTTCCCATTCGCACAGCCCCTCAGATCAGATCACATCAGATCACATGAGAGATCAGACCCGAGAAAGACAGAAATGTGCTGGAGTGGAAGAGCGAGTTCTTCCTCATTCTTTTCCTCTGTGAGTGAGAGACTCAGTGAGTGTGTGAGTGAGTCTCTCTCTCTCTCTCTCTTCCCCTCCCTCCCTTCTTTCTTTATGTCTCTCTCTCTCTCTCACTTTCTCCTCCTCCTTTCTCTTCCTTTCTCTCTGACATGATGCACCGTGGCTCAGTGCCAAACTCAGCTCATCCCTCTTTCCAATCAGAACCCTAAATATGTCCAAAGAAGGAAAAAAACATAAAGAAGAAGAAGAAGGACAAGGACTCGGACTCAGTCGCCACGGAGACAGCCTTCAAGAACCTCGGAGAATTAAACGGGATATGCTGATTTCTAACAGAAACACACAGACTTCACACTGCTAGAAAAAGGATTCTTTTCAAAACACACTGCTGTAAGACAGTATAGAGAACCTGAACCAGTTCCCCAGAGGGACAAACTAAAAACCCAACATGTCCACATATGGTCCACATGGGTCTGTGTAGGTTCCACATAAATCTGTGTAGGGTCCACATGGGTCTGTGTAGGGTCCACATAAATCTGTGTAGGGTCCACATGAGTCTGTGTAGGGTCCACATGGGTCTGTGTAGGGTCCATATGAGTCTGTGTAGGGTCCACATGAGTCTGTGTAGGTTCCACATAAATCTGTGTAGGGTCCATATGAGTCTGTGTAGGGTCCACATGGGTCTGTGTAGGGTCCATATGAGTCTGTGTAGGGTCCACATGGGTCTGTGTAGGGTCCACATTGGTCCGTGTAGGGTCCACATGGGTCTGTGTAGGGTCCATATGGGTCTGTGTAGGGTCCATATGAGTCTGTGTAGGGTCCATATGAGTCTGTGTAGGGTCCACATGGGTCTGTGTAGGGTC
>CM074954.1:249518-262671 GCA_037577455.1 Pangasius macronema | reverse complement strand
TTTTGGCATTTTGAAGAAGTTCTTACAACCTGGTTACGATCCACCAGCATGAAGTGTGAATACTTGTAATATTTTCCCTGGTCTTAAGATTTCCTATAGTAACATTTCTATAGTAATCGCTGATGTGTAAGAAGACGTTGGAGACGTTTATGTAACATTTATGATTGATGGAAGGAGTCTCCAGTGTCAGAGCTTTGTAGCAGTCAGAGGTGAAGCTGTAACTTTAAGTTTTCTGACGTCTTCAGGACAGAGGAGTTTACGCTTCTTTGCGGTTTCTCGGTAACGTGCGTAACAAGCTGTCTCGTAAATGTTCCACAACATTAAATGTTATATATGAATTATACAAGAATAAAAAATATACTACAAAAGAATGCTTATATATTCTACTACGTCTTTGTTTTATTTTGTGCTACCTTGTGGAAATGAAGTCATAGAATCTTAAGAAAACAAAAAGTCCAATATACAGATTAAATTAAGAGAAATAAGATTCACAGTTCAAGTAGAACAAAAGTAATGGCACCCTATAAAAGGAGGAGGAGTCAGCGTGTGTGCCTGTGGTAGCTGACTCGCTGCAGTGGCTGAGCTGCATTATTGGAAGATTCAGCGCCTGTCGAGCTCAGGTGCCGGTCTTTCACCGTTTAGACGCCATTTTTGTTTGTTTGTTTTCAGCTCTCTTTGCCTTATATGGAGTTTTGTAGGAGTGGCTAAATGTAAACCAGCTGTACCATGAATACACTTTTGTTTTTACAGCCATTTAACGTTTATCAACATAAGTGAGTACAAAGAAAATCAGCGAGACTTTTGTAAATCTGGTGGAAATTTTTACAAAACACGAAAACACACAACTTTATTTAAAAAATGGATAAATGTGGTGTTCAGATGTTATGGATCGGGGCGACATGATGGAGCTCCAGCAAGTGAAAAGTAAACCGAGGCAAATCTGCTGTTTGTCTGATCCGGAAACCCTCTAAAGTAACGGAAATCCCTCTGAATGTGTTCTAGCAAATTTTTACTACACTGTTCATCATTATTTATGACAGTGGACTAAGATTTTTTGGGCCCTTTGAGATGATTTGGAAAAGAATCGAAGATGAAACAGACGCGATTCAAACATGCAGAGGGCCATAAATCATTCATCAGGCGAGATTTAGCCCTGTTTTGTTTGTGCGTGTTCTTCTTATCGGTGCCAATCCCGAGGGTAATCTCTTTTTGAGAGCTTCACACACTCACACCCTCACTCACACACACACACACACACACACACACATTACCCGACAGTGTATTTCCTCAGCAGCACCTGCGTCTCTTGATGCTCTCATTATACAGAAACAAACAGAACAGTTCCATTTCCTTCACCTCAGAATGCTCAGACATCTGCTCTTATAGTACCTCCATAATTAACACACACAATAACGTACATATCTTAAAAAAAACTCTGCGATGATGAAAAAAAATGTAAAGAATTCCTAGCAAGCTAGCCTTGCAAGCCAGTGAAGTAGCTTAGCTAAATATAAATAGCTAGATTCGCAAAAAATAAGGTTAAATATAGTTAGCTGGTAAGTGATACACAGAGCTAAACATTCTGTTCATCTGATTAAACACCCAGTGTTGCTAAGTAACAGGCGTTAAAGGGGCGGTGCTTACCTTAAACTCAATCAGCCAATCACAACATCACAACGATAGTATGTGCAACCGTACGAAACCAAACCGTAGACAATAAAATATTTTAACGGCAACTCATTATATAGCAAAATAATCCGAAAATAGCTTTCTATCATAATGATACATATCGAGATTTGATTGGTTTGTAAAAGTGATGTCATGGTGATGTCATAAATCAGTTTGAAAATGAACAACACTGCATTTTAATGGACAATTACACAAAACACAACAGAATTAACAAAATTTTAAGTGACCGATATTTAAATTGTGTACAATATATCCCAGTCCACAAGCTTGCAAATAATTACACTTAGCATTAACAGCTAACCGAACATCAAGGGGTTCCAGCATACTGGGAATCATCATTAGATTAGATTAGATTAGATTAGATTAGATTAGATTAGATTCATCTTCAGTGTGCAGAGTCCAAGTACAGAGCCAGTGAAATGCAGTATCTTGGATGCTATTCTATAAAATATGAATGTTATTTACTCTGCTTACATTCTTATCTTAAATTAGTTTTAAAGAAAACCAATGTTAGCAAAAATACTAGGTAGCTTGTGTTAGCTACCATGCTATTAAATAAGCTAGCTACTCTTATACAAAGGCAATGTGTTTGGAATACAGAGACATAAATAGCTTGCTAGCTAATAGTGCCAAAAAGTATTAAATATGGCCAGCTGGCTAGCATTACTCTCACAGCTTGCGATTGCTAATTAGTAGCTAAACATAATTAGCTGGATACCTTGTTAGCAAGCATCGCTCTATAACATAAGTTAACTGTCTGTTGTTTTGCCCGTTAGCACTGTAAGTAAGTAAGTAAGTAAGAAAACGTTGGTGTTTAAAGTGATGTAGAAAAACTGTGATATGCTACGTTCAGTAATAAAATTATTTTTAAAAAAAACAGATTAAAAGAGCAAACCATCTAACTAGTCTAAGAATCTAACTAGCTCAACAATTCCTAAATCCAATGATAGCTGGCGTTTCCATTGGATTTGCACATTAAATACCACACCACCTGGATACACACACACCACATCTCTATCTATATTCATTTCAGATCATCTAGTACACACACCCCATCGCTAGCTAGCTGCCTGAGTCCTGCGTTAGCTCGCTAAGTCCTGATTGATGAGTTATTGCCGCACTAAATGGCTTTTGGCCAACACGCAACTCCGCCTGACGTTAAATCCATTAAAGCAGTTCTTGATTAATCTACAAAACCCACATTGTGCTCACTGAAGCGATGGCAAGATGGGAAAATTTACAGCTCGGGGAAGGGAAAGGGATGGAGGGATGAAGGGGAGGAGAGGAAAGGAAGAAATGAAACAGGGTTTATTGGGCTCTGGAGTTTGGAGTGTTCCCATCTTTGGAACTGGGAAGAGGTTTTTGAGTTTCGAAATGCCTTAGCTATGAATCAGCATAAATTACCGTCTGCTCATCACACACACACACACACACACACACACACACACACACACACACACACACACACACAGGCCATATGGTGTACCAGCAGGTAACTGTCTGACTTTAGACAGAACTTGCTTGACCCCTCCACCAGCTGGCATTCTGGGAAAAAACAACAGCACAACAGGATGCCGGTACATCAGCACTCTCTGTGTTTACACAGTTTGTATTGTTTATTCTTAAGCGTTGGCTGTGCTGTGTTTATTATGCAGTGTTTGTTCTGTAGTGTTCAGGTCGTGTAACGTCGCCGGGGTGCTTCTTATTAGAACACTTGGTTATTGATACACCACTGAGGTATAAACCAAGCTAGGGTTAGAACCCTATGTTCCCTGTGGACCTTCTCAAGGCAGTATGTTCTGAAAGACCCTTATAACCAGGAGGTCCCTATGTTGCCAAGCCTCTATATTTGAGTAGTGAAACCAAACCAATGTCTTACTTTCCCCCGATCCGACGTTCCCAAGGCTTTATTTTCAGAAGGCCCTCTATTCCCAACTCCCTGTGTTCCTAGAGTCGTATGTTGTTGTATGTTAGTGTTGTTGTTCTCGGATCATTGGTCCACATATTGGCACAGTTCTTTCGCCAGATGCCCTTCCTGACACATCCCTCCCCAAATTTGATCTGGGCTTGGGACCAGTGAGGCCCACAGTCATATGTTACTAAGTCCCTATATTCCCAAGGCTCTATGTTATCTACATCCTATTATCCCATGATCCTTTGTTTGCAGGGTCCTATGTTTCTAAAATTCTATATTCCCAATGTCTTATATTCCTAGGGCCCTATGTTCTAAAGGTTCTATGTTTTCATGGCCTTATGCTTCCAGAGTGCTATATTCCCAGTGTCCTATGTTTCCAATGACTTATGTTTCCATGGTCCTAGGTTCCCAGTGTTGTATGGAATGGAAGAACCCGAGTGTCCTGCACAGAGCCCTGACCTCAACCTCACTGAACACCTTTGGGATGAACTGGAACACCGACTGCACCNGAACACAAATCCCCACAGCCTCGCTCCAACATCTAGTGGAAAGACTTCGCAGAACAGTGGAGCTCATTATAACAGCACACACAGGAGGAATAAATCTGGAATGAGACGTTCAACAAGCACAAACCTTTGGCCAAATTGTGTTGCTAATTAGCTGGGCATGATAAAAACCCGTACGAGAACAACACCATTAGTGTGACTCGGTTAAGAAACTCCCTCGTGTTTTATGTTTTATTGTCTTTACTGCTCTCAGCCAGTCAGAAGACACGTTAAGAGTAAGGATGAATAAAATCACTTCTTGGTGTTTGAAGCAAACGACATTTCGTCAGTAATGTTCTCGACCTTTTTTAATATTCTGTCGTGTTCTGTTTTTTAATGCAGGAAACTGATAAAGAAGAAGAAAGCCAGATTTGTGATAACTGTGCAAATTTATTAAAAAGAAAAAACTGAAATATCACATAAGTATTCAGACCCTTTGCTATGACACTTGAAATTTAGCTCAGGAGCATCTCATTTCTCTGGATCATCTCTGAGATGTTTCTACACTTTGATTGGAGTCCATCTGCGGATTGGAGATGATATGATTTGGAAATACACACACCTGTCTATAATAAAGCCATGAGGCCAGAGGAACCGCCTGCAGAGCTCAGAGTCAGGATTGTGTTGAGGAACAGATCTGGGGAAGGCTACAAAAAACTTCTGCTGCATTGAAGGTTCTCAAGAGCACAGCAGCCTCTTAAATGGAAGAAGTTTGGAACAAACAGGATT
Source organism: Pangasius macronema (assembly GCA_037577455.1). Classification (NCBI taxonomy): domain Eukaryota; kingdom Metazoa; phylum Chordata; class Actinopteri; order Siluriformes; family Pangasiidae; genus Pangasius; species Pangasius macronema. Next base: position 257,793 of record CM074954.1, on the reverse strand, counting down.
CTTTGTAGATCAAACCAGGCAATCGGGGAGAGGAACCTTGGTAAGAGAGGTGACCAAGAACCTGATGGTCAGTCTGGTTGACCTCCAGAGATTGTGTGTGGAGAAACCTGCAGAAGGTCAACCATCACTGCAGCACTCCACCGATCTGGGCTTTATGGCAGAGTGGCGACAGAAGCCTGTCCTCAGTGCAAAAGTTGCAGCTTTACCTCTGACTGTTACAAAGCACTCACACTGGAGACTCCTTCCATAAATGTTACATAAACATCTCATTACTAGCTAGCTAACTGAAGCTATCTAGCAAGTTGGTCTTAGTGGCTAGTGCTGCAGTATATGAAAAAAACAAAACAATGAACGTAATACTTACCATCTGGTTGGGAAAATCATTCCCATCATCCTCCTGGGGCTCTGCTGTGAGGCAACTGACTACATAAATTTGTCTCTGTGCAAGAAAATAAAGTTTCAAATTAGAAATTTTAGATTAGATTTCAATCATTAAATATTTAGAATAGATGTGCTAATATTTAATCCAGCTATGCTAAAGCTAAATAAAGATTAATGATTAAAAAAACAAAACAAAACTACACCCACTGTTTTTATTTAATAAACGAAATGGTGGTGCGATGAACAATAACAGAAAGTTTATCTTCAGAGTGCGCTAATGCTAGCTGTCTGAATCCTTCCTCTTCTCTGCCTCCATGTCTGCTCAGATCCTCCCTAACTCTCGGATTCACATCTTCATTAGCGCTTCTGACTCGCAGCGCTACGCTACGTACACACACCCTGCTGTACCTCAGGCCACTTCTGTCACAAACACTTAGCGCATCGCAAATCAAACCAAGCAAGTTCGTTAACAGCCTCGTATTTCACTATAATCCTCTATAAACATGAAACTAAAAATGTTGCTAATGCAGCTAACAGTGCATGAAAGGTACCAGAGGACATTTAGCATTAATGAGCTCAGGCTGTAGCAGAGAAAAGCAAAGCAAAGTTAGCAGGAGTCAGTTAGCGTTGTAGAAACTGGACCACAACAACTAGCTTTGATAAACAAGCTAGCAGTTTTATATCAGTAAAGATCAGTTACTAATGAAGTCATGCTAGCTAGTTAACATTACCTTTCATGTTCAAGCAATGTTGATCATGAGGGCTAAATTAAGTACTTTTAATTTTATATTAGCAAAGTAGTGAGAGCTAATTAACATAAATATAACACTAGCCTGTAAACATTAGCATTTATTATCTAATTTTAAACATAGCATGGGCCAGTTAGCATTATGTTTGTGCTAGATAGTTAGCATTAGCTTTTATTATCAAATTGTGAACATAGTAATTGCCAGTTAGCATTAGCATAAGGCTAGTTAATTAGTGTTAATTTTCTATAAGCAATAATGGTAAGGTCCAATTTAGTATTAGCTTTTATTTTATGATTGTGGAGCTAGATAGGGGCGGTAAGCTATTATTAGCATTAGCATTATTTTTGAAAGGACCAGGCTATCTAACTAGTGGATTCATTTTTCATTAGTGAAGATAGTAAAGACCCGTTAGCTTTAAAGTAGTGCTAGCTAAATAGCATTAGCATTTATTATACAGTTGTTAGTGAAGATAACGAGGATAAAGGTCATTAAGGTGACGCTAGCGTAATACTGCTTAATTTATTATTAGCGTTAGGACAATGCTAGAGGGTTGACATTAGGTTTCCTAGCTGCTGGGATGATGATCATGCTAACTGACGGGCTGCATGCTAAGTGTTCAATGTAATGCTAACTGCTGGATGTTTACATTTATGGCGATGGGCAGATGCTCTTATCCAGAGCGACTTACAGAAGCGCTTTGAAGTTTCTATCAATAAATACATCTGATGCTGGTTTGCTAATAATAGCTAAGTGCTAATTTAAGTACTTCAGGAAGAAATAAATCTTTAGACGTTGTTTGAAGACTACCAGTGACATCTAGGGGAAGTTCATTCCACCACTTGGTCTCCAGAACAGAGAAGAGTCTTGATGCAGGTCTTCCTCGTGCCCTGAGAGATGGAGGGATCAGTCGAGCATTGCTAGAGGACCGGAGGGAGCGTGGTGCAGCGCGAGGTGTGATAAGAGCTTTGAGTTTTTGGCTTTGTAGGCGAGCTTCAGTGTTTTAGATCTGATGCAGCAGCTACAGGAAGCCAGTGGAGGGAGTGCAGCAATGGGGTTGTGTGGGAGAACTTAGGAAGGTTGAGAACTAGTCGTGCTGCTGCATTCTGGATCAGTTCCAGAGGATGAATGGAGCTCAGAGGCAGACCTGGCAGAAGATCAGTAGATCAGTCTTGAGGAGAGAAGAGGAGGACTCCTGTGAGAGGAGAAGGATGCTCGGTTGTCCACGGTTACACCAAGATCACATGCAGTAACCGAAGGTGAGATCTGAGAGATCACAAGATCCTGACATGGAGATGCATCACCTCAATTCAATTTTATTTGTATAGGTCTTTTAACAATTTTAAATTTAAATTTAAATTTCACTCTAAAAACTCCCTGAGATAATATAAGCAAGAAACCTTGAGAGGAACGAGACTCAAAAGATGGCTTTGAAGGAGCAGTTCAAAGCCGTCTTCATGGTTTCTAGGTGGTACCGTCCTCAGCAGCAGCGAGTGGTCTCGATGAGATTGATAACTCCAACCAGAAGTAAGGCATAAGGATGGATCAAGCAGGTCTGGAGAGCAGAAGGGGTCAGGATCATTGATGTTGTATCTGAAGTTCTATTATCAACTGCTCAGTGATTAAGACTTGAGTGTAAACTGTTCTTAGCAATTGCAGACTTTAGACTGTCCAAGGAAGAACATTCACAAGCAACTTTAGCATGTCCAGGGAGGTTGAAGTCTCTGAGGACAGACTGAGGAACATATCCATTTCTTCAAGAAAGTCTCCTAGGGGACCAGCTGGGCAGTAGATGATGATGATGAGAAGGCTGAGCAGAGAGGTGACTGTAACTGCATGGAATTCAACATGAGATGTTGAGATGAGACAGGGAACGAGGTGTGAAGCACCATCCCCGAGGCGAGACATCTCTCAGAGGACAGAGCAGCTGGTGCAGCCGAGTTCTGTGGAGAGATCCAGGTTTCAGTTAGTGCCCGAAAGTGGAGAGAGTAATGTGAAGCTAAAGAGGAGATAAAGTTGGTTTTCTGGTGGTTCCAGAGCCCACCTACCACCGCTGTTCGAGCCTGAGACAACAGTGGAGGGTGGATGAGGTTCCTCCTTGTTCTGCTGATGTCATGCTAACTAACGGACGTCAGGTTTAATTTGTTATTAGCGTGTTTATGTGAAGAAGCTCGTTACGGCTCTGAGGGGTTTCAGGTTACCCCTCCTCCTGGTGTGTGTGTGTGTGTGTGTGTGTGTGTGTGTGTGTGTGTGTGTGTGTGTGTGTGCTCAGAGAGCTGAGAGGCTCCATAAATCACACTGCTGTCTCTCACACACACACACACACACACACACNGGTGTGGTTGCTGCCCCCCCCCCCCACACAAACCCCCCCCCCCCCCACCAACACCCCCCCCCCACACACACACACACACACACACACACACACACAGTATTCCCTCCCTTAGTGTTCTCCATCATTCCCTATCTAACACTCACTCGAACTCATCTTTCTCTCTCTCTCTCTCTCTCTCTCTCTCTCTCTCTCTCTCTCTCTCTCTCTCTCCCCGGGGCTTATCTTCATCTTCCTGTCTCACCTACACATTTTACCCCTTACTTTATCAGTCTTTCTCTCCTTTAATCTCTTTTTTTCATCTCTCGTTCTCTTCTTCTCCATCATACTGCTTTCTCCACATCTCACTTGCTTCCCGTCTCTCCATCCTTATCTTCTCCATGCTCTTCCACTCATTCATTTTTTCTTTTTTTTTCTTACTACCTTTTTTTCCACATCTCTCTCTTCTTCCTTGCACATTTTTTTCATTATCCTTTTCTTCATTTTTCTCCCTCAAACCTTCCTCCACCCCTAGATCTCTCCATCCTTCTCCCTTACTCTCCATCCCTCTCTATCTTTCCCTCCATCCTGCTCCCTGTACCCTTACTTTCAATTTTTACATGCCTCTTTTTCCATCCCTCTCTCTCTCTCCACCATTCTCTCTCTATCACTTTCTAATCTCTCTCTCACTATATCCTGCTCTCTATCCGTCTCACCATCCTCTCTGTCTCTTTTCTACATCTTTCTCTCTCTCATCTTTCGCTCTCTACATCTTTCACTCCATCCTTATCACTCTCTATTCTTCTCTTGCTCTCCTTCTCTATATATTTTTCTCTCTCTATCCTTCTTTCTCTACATCCTTTGCTTCATCCCTCTCTCTCTCTCTTTCCATCCTTCTTTATCATTCGTTTGCTCTTATCTCTCTCCTCTCTCCCCCTTTCTTTCCATCACTCTTTTTCTTTTCAGTCTCAGTCACCACTGTCTCTTCCCTCCTTTCATCTTTCCCTCTCTCCTCTCTCCTCTCTATTCTGTTTATCACAGTAAATCGGGGTGACAGCGTTCAGCAATTGCTCCTGTCTTGAGAAGCGACTGGATTAACCGCCAGGTCACCTTGAAGTGTGTGTGTGTGTGTGTGTGTGTGTGTGTGTGTGTGTGTGTGTGTTCACAAAACTCTTTCCTCAGCGGGAATTCAGTTTCTAATATTGTACAGTGAGAAAAAAAAGACCAATAAGACCTGCACTTAACAGCACTGCAGGACATTAGGCCTGATATTACAATGTGTGTGTGTGTGTGTGTGTGTGTGTGTGTGTGTGTGTGTGTATGTGTCTATGTGTCTATGTGTGAGTGTGTGCGTGTGTATGAGAGAGAGTGTGTCTGTGTTTGTGTGTGTGATGCCTAACAAAATGGCTGCTATTCTGATGGTATTGTATTCTCTCCTCACACTACTGATCAGAGTTTATGGTGCCTGTAAGCTGCTGGGAAATACACACACTCACACACTCACACACACACAGACACACCCACACTCACACACTCACACACACACAGACACACACTCACTCTCACACACACACAGACACACACACACACACTCACACACATACACACACACACAGACACACACACTCACACACAGACACACACAGACACAGACACACTAACACACAGACGCATACACACTCACACACAGACACACACACACACACACACAGACACAGACACACTAACACACAGACGCATACACACTCACACACACACACACACACACACACACACACACACACACACACACACACACACACACAGGTTTTAGCTTGGCTGTTTATTAAGATGAAGGTGTGTGTTTTAATGTGTAAGAAAGGACTAAACCCTGCCGAGACTCATATACAATCACATATTTTATTAAAGACGATATCCAGGACTTATGAATATGCATGAATATGCAAATTAGAAACGCCCCCATCCATTAGTCTTCCCTAATAGCTGAATATTACTAACATTAACTAATGGAATACTGTTGTGTATGGAATAATGAACTACAGGGAATACTGTATTGTACACACCATACTGAAGTCTATGGAATGCTGAAGTGTACACAATACTGAAGTGTTCNATGGAACACTGTAGGGTATGGAACACTGTAGGGTATGGAACACTGTAGGGTATGGAATACAGTAGGGTATGGAACACCGTAGGGTATGGAACACCGTAGGGTATGGAACACTGTAGGGTATGGAACACTGAACTGTAGAGATACAGTACTGTACGCAATGCTGAAGTCTATGGAATACTGCTGTGTGTGGAATACTGAAGTGTACACAGTGATGAAGTCTGTGGAATACTGAAGTGTCCCAGTTGCATGGAATACTGATGAGACAGAGGTTTTCCATTTTCTTTAAAACTGTTGGTCTGGTTTCTGTCCATGGAAGTGCACCTGAGTTGGCAGGTACATTTTAGAGAGCCGAGCCTGTTTGTTACCTGTTTAAAAAAATCGTCCGTTTCTACTACGACTGACAACGTCAACAACACGATGACCGGAAATACGAAACCAGCTTCCGCTACGGATCTTAAGCTACGGAAGTTTAAACGTCAAGAAAAGAGTAGACAGAATGAATAATTAAATTACGTGGAATAATAAATGTCTTGATGTTTTTGTTATTTTTCTTTCCTTTGGTGGACAAATCCTGATTCTGCAGAAGTGTTCTAGAATCTTCTGCAGAGAAACAGATGGAGACAGGAAGCGTAAGGAGGTTAGCTGAAGCGTCGGGTCACTGCGTGGCTGACAGTGGGCTTTACATCAGTAAACTGAGACACAGTTTCAAGTGTAAATTACACAGACATGTGTGTGTGTGTGTGTGTGTGTGTGTGTGTGTGTGTGTGTGTGTGTGGACTCATTGAGGAACCTTGCCAAGATTTATCAGCTTCTTAGACATCAAGAGCACCTATTAATCGATAACTCATTATCTCATACAGGTCTACACACACACACACACACACACACACACACACACACGCATGCACACACACACACACACACACACACACACACACACACACACACACACACACACACTTCATCAGTGTAAGTGGCCTTTGCATTCCTTCGAAAGATATATGTTGCAAGATCAGTATGACGTCATGCAGGATTCTGAGATATACAAGTTCTGTGCTTTAATTGTAAAAGTAATTAGCCTAAAGAAAATATAATTATAAATAATAAGTATAAGATCGCATCTTAAATGTGAATAATTGCGTCATTAATTTTCTCTGGAGTCTCTATATCGCTGTATACACTGTGTTGTGTATAACTGCGTTGTGATGCAGCTGGACCGGTCGCGCTAGCCCTCGTGGAATTTTCAGCTAATGCATTTTAAAGGAACCTGTGAGTTTGGAGACGTGATGCTCGTCACTCATGGCGTTAAAGCTGTGACAGCACTGTTGCTAGGCAACATGAAAATAAGGCAGTGACTGTGAAAAAGTCACAGAACCATCAGGAATGTCAAATTTACTCCAGATGTGTTGGTGAAGGATTTAAAAACTGACTCTGTGTGTCTAAAATTACGCTGAATTACACTTAGCATCAATAAAACACCAACCGCACGTCCACACGAGCTTTATTCCTCTTACACCACGGCAATTTACCAACTATTACAATTCTTACCAATTAATAAATAACATCATACTTTTTATCCTTAAATTGTTACATTTAATGATCATCAGACACGTTAGTTCCTGTTGTCGCTTACGTTATAGCAGCTATAAACAGTCGTTCCCTCACCAGCCGCTCTTTATTCTCTCTCTTCAAATTAAATTAGATCGCAGTTGTTCTGCACGTTACCGAGAAACCGCAAAGAAGCGTAAACTCCTCTGTCCTGAAGACGTTACAGCTGTACACGCCCCTGTGAATGAGCTGTTGCTATGGAAACGACAACGCATTAGAACGAGTTCATTACTATAAGCCTGCGCTACTGTCAGAGCTGCAGTTATAGAAAATTAATCAACGCCGTCTGACCAATCAGGATCCAGATTTCAGCAGCAGTGTGATAAACAGTTAACAGAAATCTGTATTGTATAAGTTACAGGTTTATAGTAATCAGAAGTCTGAACTGTTCTGCCAAGTTAAGCTTTTTACCGCTATTAGTGGAATAGCACGCCTACCGTAAGTACACTGACACATGCGCATGTTATACTGAAGGGAACGCAACGTGTGAAGCTACGTGTGAAGCTATGTGTAAAGTTATGTGTAAAGCTACGTGTGAAGCTACGTGTAAAGCTACGTGTGAAGCTACGTGTGAATCTACGTGTGAAGTTACGTGTGAAGCTACGTGTAGAGCTACGGGTGAAGTTGCGTGTGAAGTTGCGTGTGAAGCTGCGTGTAAAGCTACGTGTAAAGCTACGTGTAAAGCTGCGTGTGAAGCCACGTGTAAAGTTACGTGTAAAGTTACGTGTGAAGCCACGTGTGAAGCTACGTGTAAAGTTACGTGTAAAACTGCGTGTGAAGCTGCGTGTGAAGCTACGTGTGAAGTTGTGTGTGAAGCTGCGTGTGAAGTTGCGTGTGAAGCTGCGTGTGAAGCTACGTGTGAAGCTGCGTGTGAAGCCGCGTGTAAAGTTACGTGTAAAGCTGCGTGTGAAGCCACGTGTGAAGTTACGTGTGAAGCCACGTGTGAAGTTACGTGTGAAGCTACGTGTGAAGCTGCGTGTGAAGCTGCGTGTAAAGCTACGTGTAAAGTTACGTGTAAAACTGCGTGTAAAGCTACGTGTAAAGTTACGTGTAAAACTGCGTGTAAAGCTACGTGTAAAGTTACGTGTAAAACTGCGTGTGAAGCTGCGTGTGAAG
>CM074954.1:207862-218535 GCA_037577455.1 Pangasius macronema | reverse complement strand
GGTTAGTCGCATGTCGAGGGGAAGTTTATTAATTATTTAAAGTCTTGATGCTGAGTTCCTACTAAAGGTGATGGATATCTGACATCCAGCCTCTTTAGAGCTCAGTCATTCTTCTGACTGTAAAAATAATAAACATTGAAAGCAGCAGATGAACTGACTGGATTTTGGAATTGATTTAAGCAAGGGCAAGGTCACAGCAAGGTCACAGCAAGGTCACAGCAAGGTCAAATGTGTGAAATAGTTTTTCTTCAGTAGCTTTCTTCCTGTTTGGAGGCTGTGTTCAGGGTTTGCATTACTACATGGCGTTAGTAACGAGCAGGACAGACCTGTTGGTGGCAGACGCCTCGTCTGCGCCGCTGGCTTCGGGTTCTACTGGTTTTATTCTGAACCTATTTTTTAAAGTGAAGGTCATTAAATAAAAGGCTTTGTTTCCAAACCTTCTCCCTGAAGAGCGGCGTTAGTAAGGCTTTCAGAAACCCTTTATATTACTGAGACGTGATGAACGTCAGAAACTTTAGCACCAGAGAAGGAGGGAACTTTATTAATTAGTCATGTAATAATAACGAATAGCTAAATAATCCGCTAGTTACGCTAGTCTCAGGTTCTCCAGCGTAGCTTCAGCAGTGTGCTCAGGGTCATTATCCTGGTGGGAGGTGAAGCTCCGCCCCCAGGCTCAAGTCTCTCACTGACTGGAACAGGTTTTCTCCTAGAATTGTCCAGTAATTGTCTCCATCCATCTTACCCTTGACCCTGACTAATTTCCCCTGCTAATGAAAAGCAATTTCACACGATGCCGCCGCCACCATGCTTCACCGTGCTGATGGTGTTCTTACTGATGGTTTTATACCAAACATTAGCCGAGCCCAAACATTTAGTTTACTTCTCATCAGACCAGAGAACAGAGAACATCTCTCCACACGTTTACTGAGACTCCACCAGGATTTCATCCCATTCTTTTTTTTTTCTCCAGTAACGTTATTCTTCTCGTCGCTCTTCCATGAAGTGCTCCTGTGTGGAGCGTCCGGGCCGTGTGGAGCGTCCGGGCCGTGTGGGTGTACAAAGTTTTTGTTTTGCTGTAACTTTGCATTACAAACTGTTATTTTTGGGATCTGCTAAGTGGAATAAATGAAAATGGCCCGTGATGTTAAACGAGCTCTCAGACTTCCTGAATAATGAAGCGGCGTTTGGGGCAGTTTAAAGCGTTACTGCTGCTGCTGGTCCTGTTACATCATCCACTCAAATTAGAAACTTTACAGACTGACATTTTAACTCTGTGTGTGTGCGTGCGCGCGCATGTGCGTGTGTGTGTGTGTGTGTGTGTGCGCGTGTGTGTGTACCCCGTGCCATCAGAGCTCAACATGTTCCCCTTGCCGAGGGTGTGAGGACTCGGAACTCTGCACTCTGTCCGTCTCCATCTACTCACTTCTGATGTCTGACAGCACAGAGCAAAAATACATACGAGGTTTCTGAGGTCAGACACGAGGAAGAGAAAAGATGGAGGGAAAAAGGGACAGATTAAAGGATAAAGAGACGGGAAAGAGGGAAACATGGAAGGGTCAGGGTTAGAGGAAGAGCCAGCTGATTTGGATCAAGAGGAACAAGTAGAAGGAGAGAGGGATGTTCACAGCTGTAGGAAGGAGCAGAACTGCGATAGAGAGATCTCTGGAATGAGAAAAAGGAGGAGGAGAAACGAGTGTTTCGGAACGGACAGAATGAGGAAACGCAGAAAGAGGAAATGAACGAAAGGCGATGATGGATGACCATGAGGGGGTTCGGGGGAGTGATCACAGAGCTGAACGATTCTCAGTGGCTTTATTATGAATGAACACACAAACGCGCGCGCACACACACACACTCACGCTCACGCTCACGCACACACACACGCACTCACGCACACACACACGCACTCACACACACACGCACACACACACACACAGATGAATGTGACGGCCGTAATATCACTCACTCACTCACGCAGGTATTTAATAATGCATGGGGAGAGACTGCTATTGATTCATGTCTTGCTCTCTAACACTTTCTCACACACACACACACACACACACACACACACACACACACACACACTCGCCCACACGCACACACACACACGCACTCGCCCACACACACTCTCAGATTTTCTGTCTTTCTCTATGGGTATGGAAATCAACCTCAGAATATTGTGGAAAGATGCTGTGCTTAAAAAGCATTATAATTATTATTATTATTATTATTATTATTATTGTTATTATTGTTATTATGTGGTTGTTTATTTATTTATATTTTAAATGTTATTTGTATTTTGTTGTATTTTGCATAATACAGAGGCAAATTTTGTTTACCGCACATGCTGTTCTGCAGTAAAACCGTGTGCGTGTGTGTGTGTGTGTGTGTGTGAGACACTGCAGTATCTCAGCTCACGTGCTGCAGTTCACTCAGGTCACTCAGTGGAGTCGCACTGCCCCCTGGTGGTAATGAGTCAGTATTACACCACACTCACTCTACTGGAGTTAACGTTATCTTTACACCGTGTGTGTGTGTGTGTGTGTGTGTGTGTGTTTTGACTGACAGGTAAAGAGTGTGTTCAACATGACAGCCAAAGAGGGCAGGAAAAGGTCGATCAGTGCCCTTGTTGCCGTGGGCAACGGAAACGGAGCTGCAGGTGAGTGATAACACCCTGAGGACTGACCTGTCTGTCTGTCTGTCTGTCTGTCTCTCTCTCTGTCTCTGTCTGTCTGTCTGTCTCTCTTTCTCTTTTTCTATCTGTCTGTCTCTCTTTCTCTTTTTCTGTCTGTCTGTCTGTCTCTCTTTCTGTCTGTCTGTCTGTCTCTCTCTCTTTCTGTCTGTCTGTCTCTTTCTGTCTGTCTGTCTCTTTCTCTCTTTCTGTCTGTCTCTCTTTCTGTCTGCCTGTCTCGTTCTCTCTTTCTGTCTGTCTTTCTCTCTTTCTGTCTGCCTGTCTCTTTCTCTCCTTCTGTCTGTCTGTCTCTCTTTCTGTCTCTCTGTTTGTCTGTCTGTCTCTCTTTCTCTCTGTTTGTCTTTCTGTCTGTCTGTCTCTCTTTCTGTCTGTCTCTTTCTGTCTGTCTTTCTTTCTCTCTTTCTCTCTGTCTGTCTTTCTGTCTGTCTCTTTCTGTCTGTCTTTCTTTCTCTCTTTCTCTCTGTCTCTCTTTATGTTTGTCTGTCTGTCTGTCTGTCTCTCTTTCTGTCTGTCTGTCTTTCTCTCTGTTTGTCTTTCTGTCTGTCTGTCTTTCTCTCTTTCTGTCTGTCTGTCTTTAATAATAATAATGTCTTAGTTTTCTCTCTCTCTCTCTCTCTCTCTCTCTCTCTCTCTCTCTCTCTCCGTGTGTGTGTGTGTGTGTGTGTGTGTTTAACATGCTGTTGTGTTTGCAGGCTTTGCTTTGGGAAAGGCCACAGACAGAACCACAGCCCTGAGGAAGGTGAGTTCTCTCTCTCTCTCTCTCTCTCTCTCACACACACACACACACACACACACACACACGTGCGCGCAGTAACAGTTCTGCTAGCCGCATTATAATGAGAGCGTAAGTGTGAAGTGAAGCTGCCTGTGTTGGTTTTGATGTCGGTGTAATCTCAGCACGTTTGCCTCGTTTCGTTTCCGCTTCAGACAGTAATACAGGAACGCTGCTCGACGCTTCACTCTCCACCACTCACGCGTAGCCGGCGTGATCGTACAGCACGTGAGCTCACGTCGCACAGACTCCCTCCTTCAGTTCTATGTTTTTATTTATCAGGGCTGTTTATAAACTTCTCTAACAAACAGAGAAACTCAGGTGACCAGAAAAACTGCACAGGTTTCAGGAGGCGGTCAGTTTAACCTCACAGCAGCTTTCTAGAAGCCGCTCAGGACCGCGCTATTATTACTGATAAAGAAAAGCTGAAGGGGTGTACTTTCTTTTTCCCGTGTGTGTGATGTGCTCGTGCGTTTCATCCTGATTGGCTGATCCTGTTCCTCATCACAGCGGCTGCTGGCCAATAAACTGGGATTATATTAGAATCAGTGTGATAAATTAACACGCTTTAATCGCTTCCGTTAACGCTTCCTCATCCTGCTCTCAGCTCAGAGCCTGGCGTATTGGTGCTGATCAAAAGATAAAGTTAAATACGTTTTAAAAAAGTTAATGTTTTAATTCCTGTATCTGAGGGAAGAGGAAACATCTCAGTGTTCATTTATTCAGCTAGCACTGAACCGGGCGCGAACCCAACGCCTTCCGGCCAATCAGAGCGCAGGATTCTGTTACTCATGTAGAAATCTCTTGCTATTTTCAGGCCAAGAACAGAGCGATGCACTACCTCTACTACATCGAGAGATACAACGACCACACCAGTGAGACTCCCGTGTGTGTGTGTGTGTGTGTGTGTGTAAAACATGAGATGACTTGGCTGTTTACAGTGAGGTGTGTTTGTGTACACTCTGTGACCTGTGTGTGTGTGTGTGTGTGTGTGTGTGTGTGTGTGTCTTCCTCCTGTTGTAGTTTATCACGATGTTGAGTCGACTTTCAAGAGAACCACACTGCGCATGAAACAACAGAATAAAGGTAAAAAAATCTATTATTATTATTATTATTATTGTTGTTGTTGTTGTTAAATGTCTAGTAATGAAATCAAACAAAATGCCTGTGTATAATAATAATAATAATAATAATAATAATAATAATAATGAATTTTATTTGTATAACGTTCTGCTCATCATCGTGGACATGAAAATAAAAACATGCAAACTGAACCATTTGGCTAAAACACTGTTCAACAACAACAACAATAACAACAACAATAATAATAATAATAATAATAGATTTTTTAACATTTGTATTTATTCAGTCATGTAGAACTAATAATAATAATAATAATAATAATAATAATAATAGATAACTTGTATATTAATAATCTGAAACAGAATATACATAAAGTTAATGTTATTTTTTAAATTGCATTTGTTTGTTTCATTTTAAATTATCGATACAATTATCACTTATTTTCAAATAATAATGCAGTAGAATTTAATCAATACAAAATAATCGCTGAAAAAATAACATTTTAATGTAAAGGAAAGAAAATTTAATTGAAAATAAACTTTGAGTGCCACAGATTTAGCAGATTATTATTAAATTTTGCGTGTGTGTGTGTGTGTGTGTGTGTGTGTGTGTGTTGCGCGTGTGTGTTGCGCGTGCGTGTGTGTGTTGCGCGTGCGTGTGTTGCGCGTGTGCGCGTGTGTGTGTTGCGCGTGCGTGTGTGTGTTGTGTGTGTTGTGCGTGTGTGTGTGTATGTTGCGTGTATGTATGTGTGCGTGTGTTGCGCGTGCGTGTGTTGCGCGTGCGTGTGTTGCGCGTGCGTGTGTTGCGCGTGTGTGTGTTGCGCGTGTGTGTGTGTGTGTAGGGTACGGGCTGCACTGTCACAGGGCTGTAATAACTCTGTGTAAACTGATCGGGATTAAGGACATGTACGCTAAAGTGGAGGGATCAGTGAATCTGCTCAACATCACCCGCGCACTCTTCCAGGGCCTGGCCAATCAGGTGAGACCTTCATCACCATGGAAACATCTTTAGCCAATCACTGAGGTTGACCTGATGCCAGTTAACACACACTGATCACTGAACACACAGCCGAGCGTCCTCGTCTTCGTCAGTCAGCCTCGTCTTCATCAGTCAGCCTCGTCTTCGTCATTCAGCCTCGTCTTCATCAGTCAGCCTCGTCTTCGTCAGTCAGCCTCGTCTTCATCAGTCAGCCTCGTCTTCATCAGTCAGCCTCGTCTTCGTCAGTCAGCCTCGTCTTCATCAGTCAGCCTCGTCTTCGTCAGTCAGCCTCGTTAGCGGTGTCTCGTTAGCGGTGTCTCGTTAGCGGTGTCTCACTTGTGTGTGAGTGAAGGACATGTTAAGTCTCTGTCATTTCAGCTGTGGCGCGACTGGAATCAGCTGACGGTTCCGACCACAGGAGTGTGTCACAGAAACAGGAAGAACTTCACACACACGATCTGTCAGGGCCAGCTGTGTGTGTGTGGCTTACTGTGGGCTCTGGGTCCATGAGGGTCTAATACAGCTCTGTTCAAAATAAAATCTACAACCAGTAGATAATAATAATAATAATAATAATAATAATAATAATAATAATAATATTTATTTATCACATGTGTCACGTCGACTTGCACGAACTCTTAACCTTTCACCAAAGATCAACATCCGTCACTTAGTCGAAGTCCTACATGAGTAACTCCGCTTCATCACACACCACGGCGCTGATTATTCTCCTCATAAATCAGGAAGAAATTAAATGAGTAAAAGAATAAAAAGATATGAAATGAAAAAAACCTGTTTAAAGTTGTCTGTTGCCGTATTAAAAACCAAGATGACTTCACAAATCTCATTTGCATAAAGAGAAACTCTGTCGCTGTCCCCGCCCACTTTGGACTGTTTGGTGCAATCGCAGCGTTTACGGTACACCAGGTGGAGGATGAGGGGGAGTGTGTAAAGTAAAGCTGCAGTGTGTAAAGTAAAGCTGCAGTGTGTAAAGTAAAGACGCGGTGTGTGATGTACAGGCGCAGTGTGTGAAGTACAGGCGCAGTGTGTGATGTAAAGCTGCAGTGTGTAAAGTAAAGCTGCAGTGTGTAAAGTACAGGCTCAGTGTGTAAATTACAGGCGCAGTGTGTAAAGTAAAGCTGCAGTGTGTAAAGTAAAGACGCGGTGTGTGATGTACAGGCTCTGTGTGTGAAGTAAAGGCGCGGTGTGTAACGGACAGGCGCGGTGTGTGAAGTAAAGGCGCGGTGTGTAATGTACAGGCGCTGTGTGTGAAGTAAAGGCGCGGTGTGTAATGTACAGGCGCTGTGTGTGATGTACAGGCGCGGTGTGTAATGTACAGGCACTGTGTGTGAAGTAAAGGCGCGGTGTGTAATGTACAGGCGCTGTGTGTAAAGTAAAGGCGCGGTGTGTAATGTACAGGCACTGTGTGTGATGTACAGGCGCGGTGTGTAATGTACAGGCGCTGTGTGTGAAGTAAAGGCGCGGTGTGTAACGTACGGGCGCGGTGTGTGACGTACAGGCGCGGTGTGTAATGTACAGGCGCGGTGTGTAACGTACGGGCGCAGTGTGTAAAGTAAAGGCGCGGTGTGTAACGTACGGGCGCGGTGTGTAAAGCAAAGGTGCAGTATGTAAAGTACGGGCGCGGTGTGTAATGTAAAGCTGCAGTGTGTAACGTGAGCTGTGTGTGTGTGTGTGTGTGTGTGTGTGTGTGTGTGTGTGTGTGTGTGTAGGAGACGCACCAGTCGCTGGCCGACAGGAAGCAGCTGAACGTGGTGGAGTTCAGTGAGGAGCGAGGTCCGCTGCCCGTGGTGGTGGCGCAGCCGCAGCTCGGAGCCCGGAGCGATCCGGAGGTGGAGGACGACGTTCCGAACACGAAGCTGCACTGGGCCGACGTTCAGCTCGCGCAGGGCATGAAGCGCTCGGTGTGGGCCGGCGTCAAGAGAACCATCTGGTGATAAGTTTCGCATAAAAACACTCTGAACACAGAGAGCGAGCGTGAAACCACAAACATCCGACAGAATGTAACACACTGTGAGGAGCTCAGAGAACCCGAACAGAACCGGCACTCGGCGTGGGTCAGAACCAAGAGATCCGCTAAAGATTACTGCTAAAGATTAATAAATGAAATAAATGTTTCAGAAAATATTAGACAACAACCTCAAAAATGAGTTAGTCTGCAGGCACAAAATCCCTAAATATGCTATTATTATATATTTTATTATTAATATAAATAATAATATATAAAATAATAATTATAAAAATGAGTCTTAATGCACTGCCAATGGAGGCCTTTACTTAATAATAACACATTAAATAGTTTACAGGTGTAAATGTTGTGTTAAATGTGTTAAGTGTGTTAAGTGTGTTAAATGTGTTAAGTGTGTTAAATGTGTTAAATGTGTAGATTTGATCAGATGACTGATTTTTTTAAACACTGCTGAGCGTAAGTTTTCACCCCATTGAATCTTCCACAGTTTGTAGTGTTACAGGAAGTTTAATTAGGGAAAAGAAAAGCACTTCCTTTTTCCACTCTGCTGTTGTAGCTCCTCCACCTGAAGGTTCAACGTGTTGAGATGCTTTTCAGCTCACCACAGTTGTACAGAGTGGTTATTTGAGTTACTGTAGCCTTCCTGTCAGCTCGAGCCAGTCAGGCCGTTCTCCTCCGACCCTCTCATCATCGAGCTCACTGGATGTTTTTAGTTTTTCGCACCATTCTGTGTAAACTCTAGCGGCTGTTGTGTGTGAAATTCCCAGAAGATTCCCAGAAGATTCCCAGCAGTTTCTGAAAAACTCAAACCAACAATCCTGCCACAGTCAGAGTCACTGAGATCACCTTTTCCTATTTTCCCTTCCTTTTTCCTTCAACTTCCTGTTTTTCCTTTTTTAACTCTTCTGGTGCCACATGGACTATATTACTGTATTCAATATATGGAATCAGATGCAGAATTATTGGCACCCTTGGTAAAGATGAGTTTAAAAAAAATATGAAAATATGACAAAACTCTAACTAATTAAAGTAAATTTATTCTAAGAAAATATAATTACCTTAATGGCAGTAATGACTTTTTTTTTTTTAAACAGGTTTTATACACACACGCGCACACACACACTCACTCACACACACACACACACCCCTGTTTGGCAATCCAACGCTACCTGTTGTTAGGTGTAATTATTATATAATTATAGAATATAATTAATGCAGCACTCATCTGAGGTGTGATATTACACCACACATTAACATTACAACTGAGCAATTACAGCTAACCTGCGTGTGCGTGCGTGCGTGCGTGCGTGTGTGTGTGTGTGTGTGTGTGTGTGTGTGTGTTGAATAAGTAATAAGTCAGTCGTGTTATTGTCCGTAGTCTCAGAGATACTTCGTCAAATATTCATGTGTGTATGAGAACAAAAGGACGCGATTAAAGACGAAGGTCACAGCATCGTAAACACACATCGTATATACGGATCTGTCTCACACACACACACACACACACACACACAAAATTGCTTTACATTTTACAGCCGTTTATATTAGGTGTTTATATTATTTTTAAATACTCTATAATTTTTTATAATCATAAATTATCAATAAACTACAATTTAGATGAATTGTAATGTTTAATATATTTGTTAAATAATGAAAAATGTTTATATATAATTATTATTATAGTAATATAATTATTACTATTTGAAATATAATTTATCAATTTATTTATTCATTGTATAATTTATTTATTTTATTAGAATTATTATAACTAGGTATATTACTAATATTTGTTAGTAAATTAAGCCAAACTGATACGAATGTAAGTGAAGTGATTATATCAGTTAATGTGACGTTATTTAATAGAATAATTTTAATAGCATTATCAATATCATATCAATTATATAATAATCGTAATAAATAATAATGAATACTTGAATTGTTTATAATTATCACTATAAACAAACACTGATTCATAGTGTAAATTAATACAGTAACGACTATTATAATAAATATTAATATTGTGGTCTAATTATTATGACTTTATAATAAATACCGATACAAACACTTTTCTGCAACGCCGTTCCCTTTTCCACGTAAACCCTTTTTTTAATTAATGAATTAAGGTGATAAAAAAATCTGCTTCCTGCAACACAACCCACTTTCCATGAGAACGATCACGTTAACTGTGGAGGAAGAAGCCAAGTCCAGAGCGAGGAGTCACATCGCGTTTCAATCCCAGATCTAGGAATCATGAGGAGGATCAGCAGGAAGCCCGGAGACTCCTGGACCGAAGCGTAACGCGGTTTATCCTGAGCTGTAAAGCGACACCACCGAGTTCTGCAAGTCATGCTGAGTGTAACAGACCAGCTCGCCTGAAGAGGCTGCTTTTCTTCTGCCAGCATCTGATCAGGCTTTCTGTAGAGAAGAACAGCAGTGGCAGGTTTATTCTAAAGAGAAGTGCAGGAGTGCTCTCGTTAAAGAGACCTGGAGCTGATAAGATCACCTTTCCACGCCCAGCATCAATCTAAACCGTCTAGACGAGGCAAGCGTTTTATTTTCACAGAGACACGCTGGCTGGGTCATGGAGAGACAAAAGCACGCTTGCAAATCATTTTGTCTCTCAGTGTGCCTTCACACCAGTCATCAGCTGATCACTCATTTTCTAACCTCTCAATCAATCTGTATAGAGACTTTAAGAAAAAGAATAAAGCTGTGGAGGACGTAGCAGAGGTCAGAACAACAATATACAAACATCATCTTCTTGGATCTCAGTTCTGCAGTGTGACAGGAACACTGGACTTGATCTCCCTAACCCATGATGTGAATTTGGGAAAAATCTGAGAACATGGAAAGAATTCATCCAAAAAAAGAAACAGAAAAAGCCTTAACCCCACTGTGCTACCATCTCCATCATCGCCATGGTTACTGGGGTGAAGACAGTCAGGAGCGCAGTTCGTTTTGTCCTGTCACACTCCAAAGCCGAGTTCTAAACCTGACAGCGTGATCTGTATATAAAATCTATTCAGTTTTATTTGTATAGCGCTTTTAACACTGGACATTGTCACAAAGCAGCTTTACAGAAATATATAAATTGTAAATATGTGAATTTATCCCTAATGAGCGAGTCAGAGGTGACGGTGGTGAGGAAAAACTCCCTGAGA
>CM074954.1:2408-14908 GCA_037577455.1 Pangasius macronema | reverse complement strand
GGTAACAATAACACGTAACAGTCTACAGTTGCTACGGTAAACTGTACTGTATGTCTTTCATTTATTTTCAGAGTAATTATTGAGGCATTAATAATCAATTATACGAATTATCACACAAAATTGTTAAGAGATAACGACTTAACTACATTTTACTGCTGAAGCTGCCGCCATTTTGTTTTTCCGCACGACGTTGCGGCGGTCAGGTGGCACAAGTCGGCGCTCTCCACGTTTGTAAGTTGTAATTCCTACGAGAATGTGAACGCTTTATACAAGCCAGAATCTCGTAACTATGGAAATTACGACATGGCGTGAATGCAGCTGTCGTAAAAGACAGACACGTTTTAATTCTTTTTCTCAGCCTTTGCGTGTTGAAACAAGGTCACTGTGGTGCGCGCGCATTTCACACTCATACAGCACAGCAAAATGAGTTTAAAAGTGTTTTTAATCATCAAAAAATAAGAAAATGTTTGCTAATTCTAGCTAGCTTGCTAATAACAAATAACAAGAACCCCTTTCTGGAATAGATCGGCTAAGCCTAAATATCTAGCTAACAGTGCTATAATGTAAAATATTAAATAGAGCTAACTGGCTAGTGCTAAACTGAAGACCTGTCAGTGGTATAGCTAAATATGAATATCTAAATAGCTAGGTTGTTGGTAGCTAAACATCAACTATCAACGCCACAGATGAAAAACAAGCTAGCGATCAATCTGTAAAGTGGATCAACACTGGAACCAGAAACAAATTAATAAACACCTCTTAAAGATTCAGTAATGAATCAGTTTGGCTAGCTAGCATAGGTTTGCTAACTCACTAAACAGCCAGAACTTGCTAGTGGCTAGCTGGCTAGCTTAGGATGCTAGCAAGCTAAGAAGTTGATGAATTAAAGACTAACTTTTTGTTCTTTGTGAATGAAAGTCTGTGTGTGTGTGTGTGTGTGTGTGTGTGTGTGTGTGTTATATAACACTAATCTGACGTAATAAATGCTAATCAGCTGTAATAGTGCAAAGGCGTGATGTTGTGTTTAACAGCTAATAGCAGGTGTATAAAGTTAACGTTGGAGATGTTCACGCTGGTCTTCAGGAGGTGTGTGTTTACGCTCCGTGGTCAGTTGTGATGGTCGCCGCCGTGTCCGTTGATCAGACCTGATTCCCAGCGCTGGACTAACAGGTTCGTCTGTCGCTGTTCCTTCACCTGGGGCAGAATAAATAAATAAATAAATACATTTTCTCACCTCGAGCCTCAGTGTGTGTTAGCATCTCTCTTGTGTTCACTCTCGCTTGCTGCTTTACTGCTGCTCCACTGGAGTGTGTGTGTGTGTGTGTGTGTGTGTGTGTGTGTGCACGCTTTGGCTCATTAGATAGCTTTTTCACTTCTTTGTTTTTGCATGTGTGACGTTTGCTCTCGCCAGATTTCTGCTAGATTAGCGCTCGGTTTCGTCGGACTTTACCTCATGTGCGTTAGCGTGTTTAACGTTACTAACTGGGACAACTTTCAGAAGTTTGAGCTGATGAACGCTAAATGGAAGCAAATGTTTAATGAATGAATGAATGACTCTGCTAGCTGCCTTAGTGTGTGTTAGCAAAACTAAATAAGGTACAACATTCCACACACAAATATCAGCTAGTCAGCTAGCTAGCATTACTAACTTGCTAATCGTTAGCTAGCTAAGTGACTCACGATTTATAGAAAGTTTTCTGGAAATTTTTAAATCCTGGTCTCTGATCGTGGCTAGTTTCTGTAACTGATCTCTCTCTCTCTCTCTCTCTCTCTCTCTCTCTCTCACACACACACACACACACACACACACACACACACACACTCTCTCTCTCTCTCTCTCTCTCTCTCTCTCTCTCTCTCTCTTTTTCTTTCTCTCTCTCTCTCTCTCTCTCTCTCTCTCTCTCTCACACACACACACACATACACACACACACACACACACACGGCTGTTCACCTCAGAATGTGGTTTGTGTCCGTTCTGTAGTGAAGGAGGCGGCCATGTTAGATCCAACTTCCCGAACGACGAACTCACTGGAAAAACACACACACACACACACACACACGTAAAACAATGTTTCTGTGTTTAATGTTGAAACTCTGAGTCTCTCGAGTTTTGTTCCTGAAACTGAACTCTGCAGTAATCTCACTTGCGCTAAAAAGAACAACATTCAGTTTCTCTGTTTTTCACACTTTTACATTCACTTGAAAAATAACGTCCAGGTCACCGGCAGGTAAAAGCAGAGAACACACAACCGTTCTCCGCTCCGTGGAGATGATGTTCAAAAACAGGTTCTGTCTTTAAAATAATAAATATTCCACAAGCTTGTGTATGAATTTCAGACTCATTTTGAGGATAAAATAACAAGTGGCGTCGGACGAGCCGGAGATATTCAAAAAACAATGACGTATTTTTAGTCATGTGACCCATGTAACTCAAAACAAACGAGATGGTGGACGATGCTGTACTGCAGGTGTTGTGGCTGCTGTTGAGTCTGATAGCGTTGTTAAAGATTAAAGTCACTTTTTACAACCTTCGTCAATTCAAAGAGACGGAAAGTAAATAAACGCCTGACGGAAACGACGCAGGCCAAAGCGTTGTACGTTTTTACGCATGAGCGGTTTAGGGATGTGAGCGGGTTCAGACGCTGCCGAGTGTTTTGGGAAACGTTTGAAAACGTCGTGTAGTGTAGACTGAGAGCGTCTTAGAACGAAAATGCAGTTTTCAGATCTATCCGGATTAATGTGGAGAGATTACAGCTCAGCGTAATGAGGACGACACCAAGAGCGAGAAATCTCTTTGGTCTGTCAAGTTTTCTCTTTAACATCTCAGGAGATTTATTCCTGCTCCGCAGTCGCGGTTCATTTCGGCATCATCTGCGACATTACTGAGCAATGCGTAGTCAGCAGTTCTGCTCAACGAGTCTCGGGTATTTATCGCGCTGAAGAGCTGCACAGAAAACAGAACTGAAATATCTACTCAAAAAAATACTGTTTTAAATGCTAGATAAAATATCTTCTCAACACACTAATATCATGCTACAGGATCAACACGTGCTCACGTAATTTAACGTACATAAGATAGATACGCAGAGCTGAGGAATTAGTACTCAAATACTTTTTATGCCATTATTTCTACAGACGCAACTTAAATAATATTTGGAATATCGAATACTCAAGTTTACTCGCACTCGCTAGCACGTAAAATACACTAGTGTACATTTCTACAAGTGCGTAAACTAGCGTAACATTGCTCAGGCGTGAGAGGATATCAGAGTATTTCTACAGATATACGTTAGTACACATGTAGGCAGATTTGATCTTATATTTGAATGAATTCGGGAATTAGTTCTGAGAAGTGTGTGTGTGTGTGTGTGTGTGTGTGTGTGTGTGTGTGTGAGGAGAAAAAGCTCCGGGTGCGTCTCAATCCGCTCCCTCGGTGGTGAATCAGTAGATTGTGTACATGAGCTCGGGCACTAGGACCCTGAATCACTACACACTGATGAGACATTGATGACTCAATTTCCGTCGTCATGACGACCTACTCGCGTTGTAAAACATCACCACTGGCACTTATCACCAACAGACAGGACCGATATCTTTCTGACATTATATTATACATCGTATAAATTTATTAGCTTACTCACACGCGTTTCTCGCCGTCACGGTGCAGGAGCAGGATCGCTAGTCGTTAGACTCAAACAAACGTCAAATAAAGTTAAAAATCTCTAACGAAAGTAATCATCTGAGAGCTACGAAAACGATAACAAGCTACTAATATTTGTAGACGAAGTTGTTTGAGAGTTCGTCCGCCATTTTTTTTTTTTCGAGCTGAGAGGTTTCAGAAAATATGATGTCATTTCCTGTAAGGGAACGTAGTGAGCATCGAGGCTCCCTGGTGTTTGCGGTGCACTGAGACCGAACCTAAAATGGCCGCCTCCCTGATCGGCGCCCTGACTACTGAATACTGAACCGTCGGATAGCTGACTTTACTTCCATCCATTTCATTTCTCTAGAGATAATAAAGAGATCTAGGTTTAGATTTAGATTTTTTCACGGTTTAGGTTTAGATTTTTTCTCGCTACGGTCATGGCATTAGCAGGATTTTCAGGTGCTGTAATTTTTAGTAATAATTTTCCTCACAAAAAATTAAATCTAACTTTGCTAGTTCATGTGCAGTTCATTGTGTGATTCTGTTCTGAAAGCCAGAGAGGTTCTCGAAAAAGTTTAGCTAGCTAACTGGCTAATTAGCGATTAGCATAAAAGATTAGTGCACTCCATATTCACACGCACACACACACACACACACACACTAAACCCATGACATCCAGCACTATGTTCCAGATAACAGAGCTTTATCTTTACACTTTATTTCATTATACACACTTTGAAAGTAACTTGTCAGCAAACTGTAACTATATAAACATTACTTGTTAGCTACATTAGCGTTAGCCTCTTAGCTTCAGCTAATTCTCTACATTTGTGTTGAAAGGACTCGGTGGATGTTTAAAGCTGACACCTCCATGGCTGATTAAACCCTTATTTACAGTGAGATAATGAGATGCAGAGAACGCAGACACACACACACACACACAAACACACACACACACACACACACACACACACCTCACAGGGCTCTCTATTGGACTTTATAGTGCACTACAGTGTGTAAAAGGCACTACACACTATATAGTGTGTAAAATCTCACTTCTAAAGTGTAGTGCACTTATATATGACTCCCTCTTAGAGATCTAGTGCACTTCACTCCCTGTGTACCCTACGTAGTGTCTATACACACACACACACACACACGTACCTGGTGTGGTTTTCAGGTGTTGTCCTGGTGTGTTTGCGTGGCTGTGCGTTGGCGTGGTTCTGCTCGGTGACGCTATGACCTTTGAACTGTTGCCATAGAGACTCATCCTCTGTTTGCGCAGTTCTTCCTCTCGCTTTTTCACTTCCTGAATGTCCTTATGCACATCCGGGAGGAGGGACAGCGACGATCTCAGCTTGAAGAATGGGTTCTCCTTCAGCTCTTCACCATTAGCCGTCTGGGTTTGGACTTGTAAGTTGCGATGAAGTTCCTCATGTGAAGATCTGATGCTTCCTGAGTCCGTCACAGTCACCGGGTTGTAAACCTGCCTGTTGGTGTGTGAAATCACTGTAGGATTGTTCTCGATGATTATCACCTGCCGATCCACAGCTTCCGAGAGCCCTGGACCACACGGTTTTGGGTTCTGGAACTGCAGGTTCCTTGTTGGTTCCTTAAAAGATTCCAACATGTCATCCTGATTTCTTTTGATCTGGAGATCTTTGGGTTCCTGGATGGCTTTTAATCCAGAATTTTGGTTCTGGAAAAAGATGTTCAGACTTTTCCTCTGTTCTTTAAAAGATCCAGAAACCTCACTGTCCTGATCTCTGGAGGTCTGAAGATTCTTATTCTCCTGGAGGGATTCAAACAGGAGCTTCTTCTCCTTCAGAGATGAGAAGAGTTGAGGAGAAGAATCCAGCTCCAAGTGCCTTGCGTATCCCTTAGATGAGCAGTCCTGATTTCCACCATTGATGATCTTGCAGGATGAAATGCAGGATTTTCCCTCATTCTTTGGCTCCTGATCAGTTCTGAATGTCTCATGATCCTGGAGATCTTTGGGTGAAGTCTCAATGGGCTGGAATGGGGAATGGTTCTGGAAAATCATCTCCAGGCTGTTTATGGGTTCCTGAGTTCTGTCACTGAAGATTTGGGGATCTTTGGATTCCTGGAAGACTTCGAAGATAAGTTTTTTCTCCTGTAGTTGTCTCACAGTACCTTTGTCATAAAATCCAGGGAGCCTCCCGAGCTTGACCAGCACCTTCTCTCGTTCAGCTTCAGCGTGGATCTCACGCTGCATCTTCTTCCCTGCGAACTGGCGCTCCTTGCCGTGATCCTTCACTGATTTCTCTGGGAGATCTTGGGAGAGGATGGACTTTCTGAGCGGGATCTCAATTAACTCCTTGGTCTCATCCAGGCCTCGTGAGCGGCGAAGGCTCTGCTCTCGTTTGAAGGCGAGGCGTATCTCTCTCTCGATTGGCGTCTCATTATCTGACATGCTGTTCGGGGAGAAATCAGCAGACACCCCGCTGTCACTTTGGTTGTCATCGTATTGATCCAGGTCCATGTTTCTTCTCTGTTCTCTCCTCAGATCTTCAGCGTGTCTCTGTGTTTCTTGTCTGATCTTCACTTTGTCTGATCTCGATCCTGTCTCGTCCTCTCTGTCTTCACTCTCCCTCTCTGCCTCCCTCCACCCTGCTGCCTCTATTATCAAACACTCACTGACCATAAAAGACCTGCAGCTCAGGTTTCCAGGATCTCTATTGGCTGTCTCGTCGACAACAGTTTCTAAGGGAGGAGTTGATTTGTACACCTGTTGCACTTCCTGATCCTGAGTCTCAGGCGCCCCCTGCTGGTCACCTCCACTCTTTCTCTTCCCCTCATCCTGATCCTCTGGCAGGAACGTGATGGAGTCCTCAAGAGACTCGGCTTCTTGATCCAGTGATGATCGATGTGTTTGATGTTTGTAACCCTGCCCACTTCCTGTTTTAGCATTCGAACAGAAAGCGTTGCTGTCATTATAAAATGTAAAATCGACCCCTTGTGCTTTGAAAGCATCATCAGATAATTCCTGTGTGAGCTCTGATTGGTCTGTTTGACCTCACAGCTCCCTCTTCTGGCATGAACGTGGCATCACAATGACAAAGTACAGCTTCTGCTCCAGTGTGAGATTCAGTGACTTCCTGTTCAGAAAGACTGGAGTGTGTTTCCTCTTCCTGTGCCCGAGGAGCCGCGTGTCCTCCTCTTCTTGCATCGTCTTCAGCATCACAAGCTCCTTCCATCCACACGGCGATGCTACAGTCGTCCTGAGATTCCAAACTCGGCGAGGAACAGGAAGACTCGGACGCCATGATGCTGCTGAACCAGGAAGCGTTCAAATATATATATAATATCAAAAAGAATACTCAAGAATATTTTTTTCAATGTGAGACACAAACACTTGTATAAAATAATAACGATGCACAATTCCAGACACTGAGCTTCAATCCTGATTCATTATTATCCTGAAATGAAGTATTGGATTATAGTGAGATCAGATGTGAGATATTATCCAATCTAATTCTGATTTTTAATCAGATGAAATAATAATTAATGGGTTAATTGACCATTTAGGGAAAAATGGAGATGAAAGAGAAGTCATGAGTTTGACTTGTATGTACATTGAGAGAGCTTGTAAATCTACAAGAGTGAAATAAACACATGAACACATGCCGCTGACACGTCTACACCGAGCTAGCATCAGCGCATTAGCATGACTCCGTGTTGTTAGCGATCAGCAAAGCAACAGTTGGGGGATCGGTGCCTTGCTCAAGGGTCTCACCTCAGTGGTGGTATTGTATTATTGTATATTATATGTATTATATATATACACACACACACACACACACACACACACACACACACACAATTTCCTTAAGCCCGAATGCAGTAATATATTATAATAATAATAATCTTGTTTGTTTGTTACACTGTTTTTAACATTTATTTTAGCTAACTAGCTGATGCGACATTAACATATTCAACACATCTGAGTCTCAGTATTGCAGGAGCCATGCTAGCATGTTAGCTGTGATGCTAACTCAGATAGCAAACAAATTTCTCAGTTTGTTTTTTCTCAGTAATCGTCTAACACATCTGATTCTTTACACTGTTAGCCTCAGACGTTCCGCACTGCCAAAGTTGCCTAGCAACAGTGTTCCCTTCATTTAGCATGCTAGCAAATTTTATTAACTAAAGCAGCTACACACACACACACACACACACACACACACACACACACTCACATACTGTAAATTATACAGTGATTAAAACTCACACTACATTGTTTACAAACTCCATAAACTTGTTCTAAATAAGTCCATAAACATTTTTCTACCTAAATGAAGGATAACACAATAATTCAGGGATTATATATTTATATTTATTAAAACTATAATGTCAGAAAATATCAGAAAACAGTACAAACACCATAACTTTATAAAGTATAGCATTAAAAACACTGCAAAAAAATACCAAAGGCATGAAGGAGCTACTGTCCCGAAGCGTACGACACTCTGCGCTCTGATTGGCCGAGAGCAGTGCGGAATTAACGAAGGAAAGAATGTATACGGAATAATAAAGATCAGCTGAGAGAAACGCCTGATGTCTGATGTATTTAAAGTATTTAAAGTGGGCGGGATTATTTTTATATATGGCTTAATAACTGTATAACTGTTTCAGATTTCCTTCTGTCTTTCCTGCTGTCTACGCCACTGACATCCTCACAGTTACAGTCTGAAATGAATGGGTTAGTCTGGAGATGGCCAGCAGGGGGCGCCGCGCTGAAGCTGGAGAACTGCAGCCAGCTGCACCAGCATAATTTAAGCTCTGTTTTAGGTTAGTTTGAGCTCACGCTTACAAATTACTAAAAAGTTATAACTGAAAACTTACGTCTAAACATAGCAGTGTAACATCTTCCGTAAAAACACATCCACCCTGTAATTCTGTTCAAAGTTCCCAAGAGTAAAAAAAATGTTTATAGACGACATACTTTTTGTAACAGCAAAAAAAAAGATCATAAGATGGGACACAAATCAGCTATTTTTTATCCGATGTACGAGCTATCGGACTCGTCAGCTAGTGTAAAACGTCTGATCAAAGTGGTATCGTTTGCAAGATACAGTACATCACATGATATTTAAAATATTTAAAAATGAAGTTAATGTAAAGGACTTTACTGTCATTCAGCATTTTGAAATTTTGCAACCGCTTCGTTATCTTTCATCGCTAAAACGGTTTGTGGCTGAAGCGCAGAAGAAGTGTGTGAAACCCGCGAGAGACGGACCACTTTACTGTAAAGCCAAGTCGATTTGGAGTTTGTTGAAATGACGAAGTCGAAGGACAGACGTCGCTCGAAGGAAATGANATGTAAATGTCGAAGTAAATGCACTTCCTGTTTATGTCTGATTGTGTTTCTGATTGGCCGGTGATGATGCGGTGCCTCGCTCTGTGTGAGTTCTGATCTACGTTCACGTTACGCACTACGGATTTCACTGTAGCTTAAGCGTCTGTGGTGTAAGTGAAATTCTACACTGTGCTAGTTTTAATCTCCGCTCAGTGTGAGGACCGACTCCGTGATCGAATGTTCAGCTGGTGCAGCTGGCTGCAGGACTGTGGAAGTCACATGACTGTGGAAGTCACATGACGCTGATCACATGACTGAGCAGCACTTGCAGGTTTTCGTCTTTGCCCCCTCGGCCTGGTTCGGGTTCGTCGCGTCTGTCAGCGGTTCCACTTTCGTGGCCAGTAGCGGCTCTTCCTCCACCATGGCTCCGCCCAGTGGTATTTCCTGGAACTCTGCTGCGGCTTTCGCGGCGGACGAAGCGGGACCCGGGGATTTCTGAGCACCGTTAGGGTTCAGGGCTGAAGCAGGCAGCGTGACGGAGACGGGCGGTGTCTCCACGGCGCCCCCCGGTGTTGTGGAGAGGGACTGTGGCTGTGTTCCAGCTGCTGGATCTGCGTCTGCTCTTAAATCTGTGCTTGATGCTGATCTTGTGGCCGAGTCTTTGGTTGGTTTTGTGTCAGAGTCAGCGTCGGTGTTTGCACTCGTTTCCTCATCGGCGTGTGTCATTACTTTCACTTTGCCGTCTTCGTTTGACAAATCGATATCTACGACTATTTTTTCTTCTTCTTGCTCTGTCACTTCACCAGCCTCAGTGGACATTTCTAGATGATTCTCCACAGCTGCAGCATTCTCTTCCTCTCCTTCCACTCCTTCTTTCTCTTGTTCTTCCTCTCTATCTTCCTCTCGTTCTTTCTCTAGTTCTTCCTCTTGTTCTTCCACTCGTTCTTTCTCTCTTTCTTTCACTCGTCCTTTCTCTTTTTTTTCTTCTTCTTCTTCCTCTTTTTCCTCCTTTCCTTTTTCCTCTTGTTCCTCCTCTTCCACTTCCACTTCCTCCCCCTCGGCTTGCGTGTCCTGGGAGTCTTCGGTCACTTCCTCTCCCTCCTCCGTGATGATCACTCTCTCTGCGCGAATGACCGCACTGACATCACCATCATCATCATCATCATCGCACAAACCCTGCCCAGGCTCCGCCTCCGTATAACCCAGGAATAGAAGAGTCTCCGCCCCTTTGCTGCTGTCCTTAACATGCTGAAGAGGGGCATTGTGGGATTGCTTGTCTCGTGCAGTGCCGTTGGTGAGAGACGTGTCAGGCGAAGGGTCCGTGCTTTTCTCCTCTCCGTTTGCTGAACTTCCTGTGGAGCACAGATCAGACCGAGATCAGGGTCGTGTCCTAAACGTCTCCCTGCTCCCTATGCAGGGAAACTCATTTATGAAAGTAAATAAGTCAACTATAATATTCTCTATAATACCACTTACAAACTAGTGCACTATGTAGTGAGCAGGGTTTGATTTAGGACATGCAGCAGGAGTAAAGGAGGTGCAGAAAGAAAGACTTCAGGGCTGGTGGGTGAGTGTAGTGCAGATGTTAACGAGGAAGTAAACGAGTCTTACCACATGATAAAGTGATAAAGGAGAAGCTGGAGAAATACAGGCCACGAGAAAGAGAGAATAAACAAGAGAAAAGAGAGCAGAGTTGAATTATTTTCTCTTTTCCCCATTAAGATGGAAGCTTGATTAAGTCTAAGAACCAACAGTAATAAAGTAATATTTCAAAAAAAGAGGAAAAGTTATAATAAACAGGGAAATGCAGGTTTAGTTTATTTTAGCCCTGTGTAAAGGGTGTGTTAGATAAATCTCACCTGATGGAGGTGGAGTCACTGCACTCGCTCTCTGTGGGGGAGAGAGAGAGAGAGAGAGAGGGAGAGAGGGAGAGAGATGATTCTGGTGTGAACATGTTCTAATGACTCACACACTTTCCTGTTGATAAGGAGCACACAATGCAGCTTGGCTACGTCACGTAAGTGTGCACTTAAACAGGAACACAACCTCAGCAGTGACAACAGAGAAATTCTTTTTGCCAGAAAAACATACAAGTATCTCACTTTCACTCTCAGCCAGCAGGGGGCGACATTTCCCCCAAATACACATGAGGACATGTTTAAGGAGGTTATAAAAGTCAGATGCTCTTCGTAAAAAGATTAAAAACATGTGTAATCAATGATATGGTGAAATTTTCTGTAAGGAGACATTTATGTAACATTGATGGAAGGAGTCTCCAGTGTCAGAGGTGAAGCTGTAACTGTAAGTTTCAGACGTCTTCAGGACAGAGGAGTTCACGCTTCTTTGCGGTTTCTCGGTAACGTGCGGAACAAAGCGTAATCAAGTCTTATTAACTTGAAGAGAGAGAATAAAGAGAGGCTGGTGAGGGAACGACTGTTTATAGCTGCTATAGCGTAAGCAACAACAGGAACTGACTCATTTCAATGACATTGAATACAACTATAATAGGTTAAAAAGTATGATGTGTTGTTCTTTAATAAATAAACAAATGTAATTGCTGGTGAATTGCTGTGGTGTAAGACAATAAAACACCTGGGGAAAATAATCACCGTCAGGACGATAACAGTAACTTCACTTCATCTCACCACTGATGATGATTATTTCCTGTAACAGCGCTCCCCCAAGTGTTCACACTTCCACATCCATATAATGGTCTACCTACAGCGTGGTGAACTGTAGAGCAGTTACTTGTGGTACGATGGAGATCGTTAAAAACGTTTAACATTCTTTAGTGACTGGTGATTAATGAAGACTCGCCGCTACAGTTCCACAGAGCGGACAGCTGGGGGAGCAGCATTACCCACAATGCACCGCACCAGGAGCTCAGTGCCAGAGGAGATACGGTGACATTGTGTGTGTGTACAGAGGGGTGTGTGTTTCATGATCCAGTGCACAGGGTGAGTGTGTGTGTGTGTGTGTGTGTGTGTGTGTGTGTGTGTGTGTGTGTGTGTGCGCGCTCGCGCGCGCGTGTAAGTGGCTCTCACCTCGCCGTTGCCGTGGTGATCTGTGTGCGACTGGGCTGAAGTTGAGCCGTCTTCCTTATGCTTGTGTGGTTTTTCTGCGATCTCACTTTGAAACCTGACACACACACACACACACACACACACACACACACACACACACAATTACACAATCATACACGTACATGTGGACAAACAGGTTTCACAAACAACCCACATTTAAATGTGCAGAAACACTTCAGAAAGAGAGCAATGTGAGGTTTGGGTTTAGAGTGTGTTTAGAGTCTGGGGTTTAGTGTGCGGTGTTCAAGTATTTATAATATATATTTTGTTAATCCATTTATTTCTGTAAAGCTGCTTTGCGACAATGTCCACTGTTAAAATAAAACTGATTTGAATTGATACAAATAAAACTGAATTGAATTGTGTAGTGTGCAGTGTTTAGTGTGCAGTGTTTAGTGTGTGGTGTGTAGTGTCTGGGTTTAGTGTGCGGTGTTTAATGTCTGGGTTT
>CM074953.1:24519123-24533054 GCA_037577455.1 Pangasius macronema | reverse complement strand
ATTCCTCACAAACTCCTCCTTCAAGACCACACCTACCCCATTTCTCTTACTATCCACCCCATAATAAAACAGCTTGACTCCTGCTCCTTTACTCTGAGCCTTGCTACCCTTCCACCTGGTCTCCTGCACACACAGTATATCCACCTTCCTTCTCTCATTCATATCAGCTAGCTCTGTGTAGGTCAACGGCTACAACAGCAGTTGTTGTTAACCCGGGCCTCGACCGATCCGGTATAAAATTCAGAGTACTTACAATGATTAACTTTGGCAACGTTTTATGCCAGATGCCCTTCCTGACGCAACCCTCTCTATTTATCCGGGCTTGGGACCGTCACATAAGTCTCTAGACTGTGACCCTCATGGCTAGATTTAACAGGTACACCTTCAAAAACTCACTAGGAATACACCATCTATACTACCACACCAAATACAAATATAAAATTGGCCTACACATTTTAAGAAGGGATAATAAAAGATACACATTCACATTTTGAAATATTTAAATTTTATGTATTTCCAATGCTCAATTCAAGTATATCAAAAGTATCAGAAACCCAAACACAAATAAACTTAACAAAAGCTACTACAATGTAAGTAACAGATAACAATGTTTACTCAATAATGGCATAACAAACCAGTAAGAGTACACAGTAAGTAATTAGCACTACTAGTACACCAGTAGGCAGCGCAGTAGCTCACTGCTCTCTGCCCTCTTGTAAATTATGTCATCTTTATCAAGTTTGATAAGAATCTCCTCTTTTGCCATCAAAAGGAATGGTTCTTTTGACTGAGGGAGGTTCTCAGACAGTTCTTCACTAACTTGGAGAAGGTCCTCTCACAGGCAACCTGACTAATAGATAGTGTGAGGAGGAAGCACTGACTTGTAGCCCAAACCAATGATGTGATAAGCATCAGTAAGCAGATTGTACTGAGACAAGAGGAGATAGCAGCATATTGAACAGTTTTTGCATGTGGAACAACTTCTGCTCACAAACTCCACACTTTCATCAGGAACCTCATAGCCTTCCCCTGCATCATCACTAGAGGCAGCACCCCTAATGTTGTAGTTCTCCATTAGTGATTGCTTCAGTTTTTCCCATTGCTGTGCAAGGCTGATCAGTTCAGCCTGCAATGTCTCAACACTGGCACGTTCATCAAATTGCAGTAGGCACTTGCTGAGCTCCTTCATGGCTGTCCCTGGAATGCCTTTTTCTCTGATTTCAGGGAAGATCCATGCAGGAGACATCTGTACACAGCACTGCATTTTCTGCATAACAGCTATGAAAGCTTTCAATAACAGTGTCCAAGATCACATTGTGGATGTTGATTTTGTAATCAATGTCTGCATTAGCAATGGGCTCATCTTGTGCCAGCTCACCTGGTTGCCTCTTGTGTTTTCTAATTCTCTTCTCAGGGAAGTCACAGTGTGAACTTCAGCATCACTGTCCTGAAGCTTCTCTAGAATGCCATTGGCTCACTCAACAAAGTCATTTGCTGCCCTTTTCACACCCTCAAAGTCCCGGGCACACTTTCTCAAGATATCTTCTGTTCCTGTCACCAAGTGCTGTGCTGAATCAAAATCCATGCCAGTTGTTTGTAAATATTTACAGAAAGGGGTTGTCTGCTCAAAAATCCTGAGGAAAATCTAAGCTGTCAGTATGGTTTCATACTTTAGGAGAGCAGCCTTGTACCCTTGGGCCTTATTTCGGATGACAGGTTTCATGGTCACATCGTTTACAGTTTTTTCCATAGTGTAAAGTGCATGGTCATGCTTTGAAACCCTTCTAAATATTTTCCTCAAGGCCTCATCTTTGGCCCATCAGCATGTTTCGCCAATTACACCAAGCTGTCTGTGTCTTTTGTCCTCACTGTTTTCCTCCCATAGCTTCATGCGCTTGTAGGAATCACGAATGAACACTGCAATGTCATTCAGTAGTGAGAAAAGGGACTCACTTGCCACAACAACCCCTGCAGTGTCATCTAGAACAAGGTTGAAGACATGTGAGTAACACCATATGTGCACTTGGTTCGGTGATGCTCCTGTGAGCAATGCAGAGAAACCTTTGTATTGTCCCTGCATGTTTGCAGCTCCGTCTGTTGCATTACCAGTGCACTTTTTGATGTCTATGTCCATCTTCTCTAGGGTTTGTTTTACAAGCACAACAAAGTACTGTCCAGTTGATGACTCACAGTCAATGACTGCAATAAGTTTCTCATGGGCAACATCAGTAACATATCGCAGAACTACTGCACACTGGTCTTTGGATGTTAAATCCTGTGTTGTGTTGATTTGTACTGTAAAATCCCTGCCTTTCTCACTTCAACTGCAAATTTCTGTTGAATCATATTTCCTATTAATTCAGTTACTTTATTTGCTGTTGTTTTGGACATCAAAGTTACCATGGACCCTCTTCCTTTAGTTTTCATCTGCTTCTTTCTCTTGTAAATACAATCACTAACATGTTCTTGTAGGCAGGCATCATACTTGCTCAGCAAGAGTATGAGCTCAAGAAAGTTACCATGATTGATAGCCATGTTTTCAAGGTCATATGTAGCTTAATGGCT
Source organism: Pangasius macronema (assembly GCA_037577455.1). Classification (NCBI taxonomy): domain Eukaryota; kingdom Metazoa; phylum Chordata; class Actinopteri; order Siluriformes; family Pangasiidae; genus Pangasius; species Pangasius macronema. Next base: position 24,530,489 of record CM074953.1, on the reverse strand, counting down.
GTGCCCTCTGTAGCTTAGCCCACATTTACCAATAACTTTCACTACATCAATCACGCGTTCTAAGACCTGCCTCCTCTTTCTAACCTGGTCTCGATGAATGGTCATTTGCTTATCAGTCAGAAGGGTATGGATGTCTGCTTTGTTGACTCTAAGAAAAAAAGCTTCTGCACTTTCTCTATGGATATTGCTTCACTCATGTCCCTGTACTCTCTGATGGGCATGTTTCCACGCCTGCATACCTCCTTTGACAAATGCACTGTCACTGCCTAAAGGTTTTGCAAATGCAAGACATACTGAGCAGAATAGGGAGTGATTACTTTCATTGTATGTCAGCCATTTCCTGTTTGTGCCATCTTTTGAGTGGAATACATCAGGAATGGCTCTTTCGGTTGTTTGAATTGGGTGATACTTAAAAAATAAATCAAAAACCTTAGACTGTGGATGGGCAAAATAATCAAATGGAGTATCAAGGCTTTCACTGTCTCTATCATCTTTCCCTGAATCCCTCTCTCTCTCACTCTGCACATCTAGTTGCTCTGCAATATGAAATAAGCATGTTCAATAATCTATACTTATATTAATTGTGCAGCCATCAATTGTATGTCCCCATGATCACAGTCCTACTACTGATGATCTTATAAATCATAAAAGCACATATTAGTATAGCCTGCATGTTTAGTTTTGCTTAGCTTAAACTTTACCTGAAGGTTCCTGCTCTGACTCAAAAGCTGAACTGTACACCCCCCCTAGTTCAACAGCAGGAGCACTTGCAGCACTAGTGCCACTGTTGCTTTCTTTGTCCTTTGTCAAAATAAATAAATAAACATTGTAGACTACATATTGTAGGCTAGAAATGGAAAATCAAAATTTCTGTTCAAATTTGGCACTAAAAAATATTGTATCTCCATCTGTAAAACAGTGTGTTAGTTTGTCATTAAGCAACATGTTCTTTTAAAACTTCTATCATATATATATATATATATATATAATTTTTTTTTATATATATATATAATATATAATATTATTTTTTTAGAATAGATTTTATCTATTGTAAGTCGTTTTGGATGAAAGCGTCCATCTGCCAAATGATTACATAAATATAATGTAAATGTAATTCTGACCGACCTGCTACCTTACTGGCAAACATGGCTGGGATTTTGCAGCAACTTTCTGCATCTGTGGCCAGGGCTTTTCTCCTTTTTATACGTTCCCTCTCTGCTCGTCCTTTGTGTTTACGCTCCATTTTTTGCAAGGTTTTTTAAGATATAGCCTGCCTCTGGATATAGCCAATTAGGCAGTTCGTGGCTGATGTTGGGTCATGTGATGGTGTCATTTTCACTCCACGATTGCCTGATTCGTAGATTGCATACCAGCCTATCGCATATCAGGCTGATCATCTTCACAGCGGCAGCCGGCAGGCCAGAATGCCGGTGCTCCCGATGGCCAGTCCGCCCCTGCCCATGTCCCTGGGTCTGCATAAGCCACCTGTTTGCTTTTTTTCAGTGAGTCGGGTTTGTGGCATTGGACATTCCATCTGGTTTCTGGCAGATGAACTGCTCCACTGTCACCAGTCTATACTCCAGTTGGGTGGGGTACAGCTGATCCTCCTTCTATAATAGCTTGGATCTGAATTGTCAATGTTCTGGCAACTGTCTGACCCACTCAAACATGGCTCTCCTAAAGGATATTGAGGCATAGACTGAACAATTTGTGAAAGAAGACTTCCACTACACATCTGCATGATATATGTTATGTTCAATATGCATAAACTTCTGAAGTCATTTTAACCATTAGTGTGGGTCTTGCAGGAGCCAATTGCAGGTTCTAGTGCCTAGGAGGCCAAAGACCTGCCAGTCCATTGGTTGCTAGTGTTGCCTGTAGCATTGCACCTGCAGTTATCTCATTTATGGCCAGAAGCTTTTGTGACCTGTGTTAGGCATACCTCTCATATTCCTCTCATATAGCATCATGCACTTTGCAAACCATTGTGTCAGCTCCTTTATATTGAGCTTCTGTACCATTAGTGAGAAACTGTTAGTGTCTATCTGCAAGCATTTTTGTGAACTTGAATTGAATTTAATTCAATTTTATTTATATACCACTTGTAACAATGGCCATACAATGGACAAAAGCAGCTTTACAGAAATCTGGATATAGATTTGAATTTGTCCTTAATGAGCAAGAGGTGACTTTAACAAGGAAAAATCTTCCTGAGACACCACAAGGAAGAAGCCTTGAGAGGAACCAGACTGAAAAGGGAACCTATCCTCTTCTGGATGAAACCTGAGTCATTACTCACCCACAGCTGTATACTATGGAGTATCACATTGCTACGTGTTGAAAGGATCTTAAGTAAGAGCATTATGGTCATTTTTTATTTCATTTGTGTTTTAAATATCTATAATATCAAAGTGAAATGATCCACTGTTCAATGTTTGTGACTTGAGCATTAAACTTTAGCAAGTGCAGTCTTGAGGCAAAGTAAGAACATCCACAGCCATCTTTAGGGTAACTGTATGGTACCGTCCACAACAATCTCGCAATCTTTAGGCTAGTTATCTGAGGCTATCCTCAGCAGCAGCGAGCAGTTCTCCAGGAAAGCATGCTCCAAGTAGAAGTAGAACATCAGGATGGATCCGGCAGGTCCTGAGGTCAGGCACCTCATCAGTTTAATTATGCTGTCATGCATTTCACCTCCTGAAAAGGAAACTCAAACAACAACTGAAAAAAAACTACCATACAAGCCTGGAAAGGCATTACAAAAGAAGAATGCAACAGTTTGTCAGTGGGTCACTGGCTAGATGCAGTTATTGGAAGTATATGCAACCAAATATTAAGTGTTATTTGACTATCCATTCCATACTGTTGCTCACCTAAAAATTGGGTCTTCTGCCACCAGAGGTGTTATGCTTTAAGTAGTTTAACACATCTAAATGTAATTATGAGGGAATGAAATCTGAAAATCTATCTATCGTCAAACACACACACACACACACACACACACACACACACACACACACACACACACACATATAAAAAGGAAAGTATTGGAATGGCAAGGCCAGTTCTTTTGTTTTTGCTGTACATTGGGTTTGACAATGGGTTAGACATTTGGAATTGAGAACTTTATTAGGAACATTATACTAATACTGGGTAGGGCCTCCCTTTGCTCTTAAAACAGCAATTTCTCAATTCTTCATGACATGGACTCCACAAGCTATTGCAGAAATTCATTGAGAATCAATTGAGATTCTGGTCTATGTTGACATGATTCCCTCATTCCAAAGATGTTCTATTGGATTCAGATGCAGTGACTGGGAAGGCCACTGAAAACATTGAACTCATTGACATATTCATTAAACCAGTTTGAGATGATTTGTGGTTTGTGACATGGTGCATTATCATGCTGGAAGTAACCATGAAGGGCTGCACATGGTGAGTAATAATAAATAGGATATTCAAGCAATGATTGATTGGTATTAATGGATCCAAAGTGTGCCAAGAAAACATTCCCCATACCATTACATCACCTCCACAAGCTTGGACTGTTTACACAAGTTAGATTAGCTCCATGGATTCATGCTGTTGGTGCTAAATTCTGACCTTAAAATCTATATTTTTTCCAGTCTTCAACTGTCTAGTTTTCATGAGCCTGTGCCCACTGTAGCCTCAGCTTTCTGTTAGTGGTTGCAAGAAGTGGATCCCAATGTGATCTTCTGCTGTTGTAGCCCCTCTGCCCTGCCCATTATCGCACCATTCTGAGTAAACTGTAGAGACATGAAAATCCCAGGACATCAGTTATAGAAATACTCAAACCAGCCTGTCTGGCACCAACAATCATACCATGGTCAAAATCACAGAGATCACATTTTTTTCCCTATTCTGATGGTTGATGTGAACATTACCCAAAGCTGTTGGCCTGTATCTGCATGATTTTAAGCATTGCACTGCAGCCACAAGATTGGATGTTTGGATAATTGCATGAATGTGTAGGTGTACCGGTGTTCTTAATAATGTATTCAGTGAGTGTATATCTCCAATTTTGAGCTTTGCAGAACAAATAGCTTTCTAACAAGCAAGAGGCTGGGAAAGTTGACAGATTCAAAAATTCACCCAAGCAACAGTCATGGGAAAAAAGAAAGTACACCTTCTTTCAATTCTTTGTTTTATTTATCAGGGCCTAAAGAACACAACAAACTTCAATATGTAGTCATTTTGTCCCAAAAAGTAAATCAGCATTCAGAAATCAGCTGGGAAAAAATGTCTAGCTCGGTAAACGCTGACAAACGCCGGTAATGTTGGTAAATGTTGGTTAACACAGATAAACGCTGATAAACAGTGAAAAAATGCTGGTAAATGCTGACAACCAATGATGAACACTGGTAAATACTGATAATGGCTGATAAGCACCGGTAAACGCTAGTAATATACTGATAATGGCGATAATGGACGGAAAACACAGAAAAATGCTGATAATGGCCAATAAATACTATCAAATGCTAGCAATACACTGATAAAATCTGGTAAACACTATAAATGCTGATAATGGCTGAAAAACTATGATAAATGTTGATAAAGGCTGATAAACGCTGATAAATGCTGACAGTGGCTGATAAATGCCGACAATGGCTGATAAATACAGGAAAATGCTGATAATGACCAATAAAAGCTAATGGCCATTAATGGCTCATAAATGTTGATAAAGGCTACTAATGCTGATAATTACCAATAAACGATGAGTATTTCTGATAAACGCTGTTAAATGCTGATAATGGCCAAGAAATGCCAATAATGGCTGATAATGCTGGTAAAGGCTGATAATGGTCGATAAACACCTATAAAACACCTATAAACACCAATAAAGGCTGATAAATGATTGTAAACACTGGCTCGCGGGCTGTATTTCAGTACAGCCAGCCCATTTGGTTTGGAGGGGGTTCTCCTTCTGTAAATGGTTCTCTACTTCTCTATGTCTGTGCATATCTGTCAGAGCAAGTATTTGTACTCACTCAGCAGCATTGAACAGATCCAGTCTGCCGAGCCCTACTTACAATAAAAGCTGAAATAAGTACACCCTATAATTCAGTAACTACCTTTAGCAACAATAATTTGAAGTAAATGTTTTCTTTAGGAGTTTATCAGTCTCTCACATTGTTTTGGAGAAACATTGCTTCAGTTTACTAATGTTTGATGGTCCACATTTATGTATAGCTCTTTTGCAATCACACCACAGCATTTCACCAGCTTGATTTTTTCCTTATTTAGCCATTCAGTTATATGCACCTTGCCACATCACAGTGTCAAACGTACTTTCACATCAACAACTGCACAGAGTTTTATCAGTGATCTCCCAGATTTATCAACCATGATTGGATCTCCATCTGATCCCAAAGAACTTGACCAGGCAACTGAATACTTAGAATCAACGTTCTGCAACTCACTAGATAAGGTAGCTCCACTTAAAAGAAAAATAATTAGGGAGAAAAAGCTAGCANTTCTGCAACTCGCTAGATAAGGTAGCTCCACTTAAAAGAAAAATAATTAGGGAGAAAAAGCTAGCACCCTGGTATAGAACATAAATGGTGTCAAACTAAATCAGTAGTATTACAAACAGCATGGAAGGAGAGCCTTTTGCGCTATAGGAAAGCTCTTAGTGCCGCTAGATCAATGTATCTCTCCACCCTAATTGAAGATAACAGAAATAATCCTAGATTTTTATTTAATACTGTAGCAAAATTAACTAGGAATAAGACCACAATAGAAACACACACACAATCATTATAAAGCAGCGATGACTTCATGAATTTGTTCAATGGTAAAATTGAAAATATCAGGCAAAAAATTCAGACTATGAATTTAAAACCGTTTTATAACTAATAATATCAGATCAACAATTACAATGTTTTACTCTCCTTGAAGAGACTGTTTAATTTCACTAATTTCATTATAAAAATCATCTACCTGTATACTAGAGCTTTTACCTACTTGTTTCTTCAAACAGATAATTTCTGAAACAAAGATAATCAATTCTTCCCTTAGCATTGGCTATGTACGTAAATCTTTTAAATTAACAGTTATCAAGTCCTTGATTAAGAAACCTGACCTTGACTCCTGTCAGCTGTCTAACTATAGACCAATATCAAAACTCCCCTTTATCTCCAAGATCCTAGAAAATGTTGTAGCACAGCAGCTACGCTCATACTTACATAGGAATAACATTCATGAAATGTATCAGTCAGGATTTAGGCCTCATCATAGCACAGAGACAGCACTGGTTAAAGTGGTAAATGACTTACTACTGGCCTCTGATAAGGGTTGTGTCTCCTTGCTTGTGCTGCTTGAACTTAGTGCAGCTTTTGATACCATTGATCATGCTATTCTCCTCAATAGACTGGAAAATGTAGTAGGCATTAAGGGAACGGCCCTTTCCTGACCCAGGTCTTATTTGACTGATCATTATCAGTTTGAAAATGTAAATGGTGATTTCTCTTTTCATAGTAAGGTAAAATTTGGTGTCCTGCAAGGCTCTGTTTTAGGTCCACTGCTCTTTTCTTTATATAAGCTACCTCTAGGTTGGATTATTGTAATGTCTTACTGTCTGGATGTTTAAGTAGGTGCATAAACAAGTTCCAGTTAGTCCAGAATCCAACAACAAGAGTCCTTACTAGAAGATATGACCACTTCACCCCTATCTTATCCACACTGCATTGGCTCCTAATCAGATTTCGTTACTGACTTATAAAGCACTAAATGGTCTTGCGCCACAGTACCTGAATGAACTTTTGGTCTTCTATTATCAGCCACACCTACTTAGATCAAAAGGTGCAGGCTATTTTTTGGTACCTCAAATAGTGCAGGCTACAGCTGGGGATAGAGCTTTCTCTTACAAAACCCCACAGTTATGGAACAGCCTTACACTTAGTGTTCAGGGCTTAGTCACAGTCTGAGTGTTTAAGTCTAGGCTGAAAACATATTTGTTTAGTCAAGCCTTTTGTGAATACTTTTTTTCCTAGGTACAGGGGCAGGTCTGGAGGGTTCACAGGCAGAGAGAGTTGTGGTAAACTGGAATATTTGGATGCCGTTCCCCCCTACCCCCCCCCCCCCCCACTCTCACACGTTCACTCAAGTTTGTCAACGATGGAGTGGCTGCCTGCCTTACGTCCCAGGGTGCCTTCATGTCTGTGTTAGTTTCTGGCTCTCCCTTTTAGTTATGCTGTCATAGCTAGTCTTGCCGGAGTCCCTGCTTGCACACTGCACACAAAGTACATTAGAGGACAAAAGCTTACCTAGCAACCCTCTCTCTCTCCCTCACTCTCTGTCGAGCTACACATGCTACTCCTGAGATGCCAGCGATCCTGAGCCCTTCTGCTCCCCGGACCTGCCCGACGCATCCTGATGCCCTACTTCTGGTTGGAGTTCTCATCAGTTGAGTGCGCTTGCTGCTGCTGGTGGTGGCCCCATTTGGATGGCCTGAAGAACCATTTGGATTGCTGGGGATAGTGCCACCTGGGGGCTGTGGGGATGGTTTGGGGATCACATATGGGGTACAGTACAGCTGTACTGTAATGGCTTGGGACTCGATTGCTGTAGGCTTTGGGGCTGCAGTTGCCACGAGCACCTTCGTACTTAGGACTCCATCAGTGGACAATGAATAGATTTTAACCAAACGGACTTCTGTGGCAAGCAAAAACTCCCTGAGACAATATGAGGAAGAAACCTAGAGAGCAAACAGGCTCAAAAGGGAGCCCATCCTCATCTGGGTGCAATGGATACTGTAATTATAAATAAATCTCTTCTTTTATTGTGTACTATATGGACACATAGTGCAAATGTGCAACAATTAAATTCATCACAGTTTTCACAAGAAGTCTGGTGGGTTAAAATCTATCCACTGTCCATTGATGGAGTCCTGAGTATGAAGGTGCTCGTGGCAACTGCAGCCCCAAAGCCACCACAGCAATCGCAGTCCCAAGCTCCTCCCCCACCGCTGCCTGGGATAACATGGCGCCCAAACCCTTGTCTGATGCGTCCGTCTGTAAAACAAAAGGGAGTGAGAAGTCAGGAGAATGTAAAAGTAGTCAGCCACAGAGTGCACAGAATTCATTATGGATATTCTAGTGATGCCACCTGCATGTTAACATCCAAAATAAGTGGAATCACAAAATTACTGCAACATAGACCTGTGACGTTTTTCATAGACCTAGAAAAAACACTCGACTCAATGAGGATAATTTCATTATTGGTATTCAGACTTCCATAAAGCCATAAAGCCATCATTACAGCTACTGCTAGAGGTCAAATTAGTTATGCTTCAACAAACATGTACACACATGACCGGCTTTTGCTGATACATGTCGTTGTTGAATTTTGCAAAGGCAAGCACCACTCACTTCTTCAGAAAATGTAAATTCTAGTTGTTTTTTTATTCTTCTGGATACTTTTTTGGCATGTAACTAGTCCCACACCATTTGTGTCACCATCACAAAACATATCTCAAAACATGCTGCCGGATTGGGACAGGTGTGCTCTTACTTTTCTAAGAGTTCCCACATGTACTTTTCATGCATGTGGCCAAAAACACACATTCGACCCATAGACAATGAATGGGTATAAACATGGGTGTCACAGCTTCGACATCGTATCATGTGAAATTCCCAATCAAATTTCCCCCATACACACTTTAGCAGGTCCCAACAGGCCATAAAAAGAGTGTAATCAAATGACATATCAAAGCCTATTATATTAAAAAACTTGATTTAAGTACAATAATTATGGCTACCATTATAGGTCAAATTGTTATGCTTCAACAAAAGTGTACACAAATGTAGCTCCCCCTACTGACTGGCATGTGTGGCTGCCTGTTGCTGTTGAATTTTGCACAGCTCATATTTTCTTCAGAAAATGTAAATTCTAGTTTAAATTTTCATTAAAAAAGGGGATGGAATGGTGGTAGAGAGGTTCTAATTTTGTATAGGTAGTTTTAGTATGGCAAGTAGATCCACTCTTTTGCATTTCACATAATAAGATCCTAAATTGTTGCCTAGAAGCACTACACAGTATGACTACTGTTAAACTTAATTCCACTCATTATCCAATTGTCTATGAATTAATTACACTACACTTGTTTATACTTTCAGTTGCTGTATAGTTTGTATTAATGTATACTGTTTATACCACAAAAAAACTAGTTCTAATTTCCCTCATTGGAATTAGATTAGTGGAATTTGTGTGAGGATAGTTAGAGTGAAATGAACTCTTGTGACATGTAATGTGACACATAATAAAACTATGCTTTAATAGTATATGGATCTGTTAATTAATTATTTCATCATAAATTAATTAATTACCATTAATTGGGTTTAATAGTAGCAACATCTCATAGCTTTCACTACTAAAAATCCAAAGGTTGCCTTGTGGCATTGTGAATTAGTTGTAAATCTAATTTTATTCTCAGCATTTGTAGAAATAAGATTTGCTAGACTAATTGTTGAAAGTAAGATTGTGGTATTGTAAGCATATTCATCTATTTTGGGCTGGTTATTAGATTAAGACAGACAGCACAGCTTTTAACTGTTATATAAGTGTGGACTAAGTGATTTGAGTGTTGATCTTTGCATATTGTTCTTACTCTTGATGTAAATTTATTCATTTGGCAGAATAGAATACATAACCACAGGTCTGTACTTCTATGTTGCTATGAGTGTCTAGCTACTAGAATAAGCAGTAACATGTAAATCCTTCAGTAAGAGAAGGATCTGATTTCTGAGAACATAGCTAATCTCTTGCACTGAGTAGTTTTTTTTTGTTTGTTTACCAGTAATTGCAAGGCATTTTTTGGTAAATCAGGTGATGTACGCAGAAGTACTTCCATGAAACTTTGATGACATCATAATTTTGATAGTCATATACTGTATGCTCCTATTTTACTTCCCTAAAAGTGCATTTTTTTGAATATATGTTTTTTTTTCTTTTTGGTTGTGAGGCAATCACCTGTTCATAACACAGTTATTAGTGCAATTCAAGCTGGAAGTTGTAGTGTTCAGATAATTTATTTGGTCTCTGGTTTGAAGTAACCATTTGTGCCTACTAAAGAGTTCAAGCAACTATAAGGTAAATTGGTCTGGTTACTGTATTTGCATCTGAGGTTTATTTGGTGACTTTGCAAGTAGCAATTTAACTCTGTAGTTCTAGTTTTTATATGCTGTTTCTAATAGAGTGCTCTAATATTACTGCTAGCATAGTACTAATCCACCTAGCTTGTTTAGATAATAGATAAAAGGTCATCGTTAGTATCTCATGATGGACATCACTGCAGCTGAGTACATGATTATTGACCTCACTTGTTATTCCAACCCTGGTTTTGCCAATAACCTTGCTGAATTAAATTTCAATAAGACCAACACACTTAGGTGGTAGCTGAAGTTTCAGAACAGAAACAGATAGACACAGTCATTACTATGTTACTGTCAAGTATGGCTTTGAATTTTGCTACCCAGATAAAGTTAGCCATACAAGAGTTTGAGCATAAAAAGAACTTTTATGGAAAGTAGAATATGCTCATGATTATTCAATTAAAGCCAATAAAGAAAAAGATAGGATCATAGAAAGGCTCCAGAAAAACTAAGCCATCTTGAGGAAGTTGATCAATCCCAACACGAGGATTTAGCTATACTTATGACAGACCTTAACCTGCTTAAACAGTTCAGTTCATCAATTCAGATGCAGGAAGTTATGGCTAGGTAGAATAGAGACATAAGCTCACTGAGGATTCAAGGTGAGAAAGTTTAGAATCTAGAACAGAACAGAATATTAGCAAGAAGTGCAGGACAAAAGTAAAATAGAAAAACTTCCTTCTCAGGAATGTCACCAACTAAAGAGGGAGCATGCACATTTTAAGAATTTTTTTTGGTAAAGTTGATAGCTTCACCAAACAGGCCAGTCCAGTAAAAACATACCTGGAATATGTTGTTAAGTTTCAAGATTCAAGATCTTTACTGTCATATGTACAATGAAATTATTATTATTATTATTATTATTATTATTATTATTATTGTTGTTGTTGTTTTGTTTTGTTTTTTCCTCATGAGAAAGATGGGGTAGAAAACAATAAATCACAAAGACAATGAAAATACAAAAAATATACAATAAGGAACAAGGCAGGAAGAATAATAAAAATAAACAATACACAATACCAAAAGTCAATTTAAAGTATGAATAAAAGAACCAGAATGCAATAAGAACAGTTCAATTCAATTCAATTCAATTCAATTCAGTTTTATTTGTATAGCTCTTTTAACAATGGACATTGTCGCAAAGCAGCTTTACAGAAATAAATGGATTAACAAAATGTATATTATAAATACTTG
>CM074953.1:24492104-24503056 GCA_037577455.1 Pangasius macronema | reverse complement strand
TTTTGGAGGGCATTGTATATATATATATATATATATATATATATATATATATATACTGTATATATATATATATATATATATAGGCTATTCTTTATTTTTTATTTACCTTGCTGTTAATGCTATACTTAACATATTTGATAGGAAATGAACAGTGACACAATAAGGTTCTGAAAGTACTGTAGTTGTTTTTGTGATCTCTATGCTTATAGAAGTTTGTGACAAATCATCACTGCTGCACAGTTTTTTCCAGTTGCTAAATATGTTAATGTAGTTAATGAGGTGATTACTTCCATTTCTGGTGCTATGGTATTTCCACGCGTGTCTCTAATAAGATTGGTCACAAACATGATCCCTGCATGATCTAATGTGTAGTGTCTTATTAACTCATGTATTGTGTGCAACTCATTGTTTTGTCAATTTTCTCCACTGCTAAAGAAACTCTTAAGCCTCTTAAAATTCCTCACCCATACTCCTAAAAGTTTTGGACCTTAAGACCTCTTTTAAGGGTTATGATGCTTTCTGAATTACCTTTTTTCTTTACTTTAATTTTAAGAAGAAACACCCACATTTCTAAGAATTTTCTTAGAATTGTGTCACTAGGAGCAACTCTTTGCACTAAAATTTTTCATGAATACGGACCACGGGCCCCAGTTAGTCAAGTACAAACTGTAAGACTGTGTGCCATATTTCTAGAGAGAAGAGTGACACCACCCCAGGAGGGATGAAGACCATCTCTTTTCAAGAGATGTCTGTCTGCCCCAAAAACTCATCCAATTGTCTATGAAACCTATATTATTCTGTGGGCACCACTAAGACATCCAGCCATTGAGTGACGACAGTCTGCTATGTATCTTGTCACCTCGGTAAGCAGGGAGCATATTACAGTCTCTGACATTGTACTTGCAAGTTCACACACCTCTTTAATGTTTACACAAATGATGTAAACAAATGTTTTAGTTAGTGGTTAGCTATCTGGTATTATTTTTGTCCCGATTGTGTGAACTTCCTGTACAGCACTGTGGTCAATTTATTTTGTCTTATGTCCTTTATAAATAAATTGGAATTGGAAAACAACCCAAACTGGGTTAATTTCACCCCAACGTTTTTTTAGAGCATAAACACAAAGCCCTGTAAATTGTATACAAAGGGCTATCCAGTCTTCTGGTGGCTACAGTATATTATGGTGTGATCTTATTTTTTTTTTTTATCTCTTTAACATCTACTAGGAAAAAAAGTATAGTTCATACTCAACATTAAAAATGTCTAAACCGTCTACATATTATTCTATTTGTGAACATCCAATTAAGCAAGAAGTGATGGAGGAGGGAGAACTCTTGTGTTCATTTCTACAGTTTCCAATGCATTTTCTGCTAGAAAGCTTACACAACTGGGATCATACAAACATTGTATTTAAAAAAAAAACAAAAAAACTAGCAAGCACTAAATTGTAGCTTGTATGATTTCTGTGTTAAATTACCTGCACATTCCTTTAAGTTGAATGTTGAGTCCTTTGATATTAGCTTACACCCACGTTGGTTCCATTTCCTTTAGCCTACATGAACTGGTTTTCCCTGTTGGCAGTATCGTAGATACCCTAGCTGTGTCTCAACCTGTGTATGGAAAGAATGTTTATTAAATAACAGTTGGTCAGATGTTATTGGTGCACAGGCTGTACTTTCTCAAAAACAACAGAATGGGTTGTTTTCTATGATATATTACTGTTTAAATGGAAAATAGTTAACTACTTAAATGGAAAGATAGTGAGCATCAGTGATTTCTTTACATTATGTAGGATGATTTTATGTAGAAAACTTGAAATCACAAAAAACGACTTTAGCTGGGGTCACATAAGAGTTTCTGAAGAATTCTCATGCTTTTCCAGTTTCAAAATAAACAAAAGCACCATGAAAGCATCATACAGTATTAGTATTCTATAATGTATGCTCTACAGTACATCCAAGTCTTCAGAACACATATAATGCTTTATCTTTTAGACACAGTCTTTGAATATGTCTGGATGAATTTGAGTTAAGTGTGCACATAGTTGATGATCAGTCTTGATGATCAGTCTAAAAATCTCTATATTCACATATCAAATAAAATTATCTACCAGTTTGATGTGAGAATGTGGTGGGTCTCCTGCTGAATCTGAAAATGCCCACTTCCATGCTATATAGTGGGAGAGAATCTGTATGAATAGTCATGAATAGTATGTCCTAAACCTAAAAACAATAGTAGGCATCCATCCATTCACGATTGCTTTCCAAGTGTCCTGATTGCTTTCCAATGGTGGGCACAGCCACAATTTTTAATTTTCAGAATGAGGAAAAACCTATATTGCAAAACTTCAAAATTTCTTGACATTTTTCATCATCATGTCCCCTAAGGCTTTAGTCCATAGATTGATGATTTTCTTAGTGAATTACAAGTAGGCCAAACCTTCTCGAGGATTGAAACAGCAGTTTCGTTTCAGGAGATCGTTCTCTAACCAGACACTCCAGCTTTAAAAAATACAAATTAGATTTGAACACAATAGAAAAAAAAAAAAATAAAAAAAATATATATATATATATATATATATATATATATATATATATATATATATATATACGCTATATACAGTACTGTGCAGAAGTCTCACAGGCATGTAGGTTTTAAGCCAGTTATTTATATCTTTTGCTGTAGTGTGTCACTAGGAAATAAAAATTTGTATTTATAATATTATAAAACACATCATATTCATTAAAACTTTATTTTTTAGGATTTTAAGTGAGTTTTTATATTTAATGAAAGTCACACTGAGGAAAGTAAAAAACAGGAAAAGTATTAGAAAATTCTTGGGAGGGCTTCCGGTGCTATGCAGATTTAAGGCAGGGATATAGCCCCAGCAGGCCCTGCCCTATAGCACCACTACTGTATATTAGGCTGGTGTAGTTTGCTGGAGGACAGCTGGGAAAGGAAACTGAACAAGGTATGTGAGTAGAACACTATTAGTACACTATTGTCAGTCATTGTCCAAACTGATATACTTTATTTGTTATGATTACTAAACGTGTAGCCATCAGAAAACCAATTGTGCATACTATCAAACAAAACCCTCCCTGCAATGTCCTGGAAGGGTTTGTTAAGTCATTAGGCAAAAGAAACATTATAATTAGTGATCAAATTGAATATGAAATGTATAAATTATTAAAAAAAAAAACTTTACCTGAATAGATTTACTATGTACTAAGACTGATGTAGGGGAGCACAGGGCACAAACTAACGTGGAGTTGGTTGTAACATGCATGGTTTAAATATTTCCACACATGCTAGCATAACGAAATTCACAGCTTTTATTAGTTATCATATCAACTTTATATATAAAATAAAAGCACACCAAAATTCAAAAATCTTTTGAGATATCGCTGAATATTTATTTTACCATAGTAAAAGTAAATTTCTGGCTGAAGTAAAATTTTCAACTCAAATTTGAGTGTTAATTTAAAATGAGACAACTCTGCTATTATTTTAATCTCCAATCTGTTATTTATCAGTTTAGATAGTTCTATTCTATTCTAATGCTTTGCTAACTAGAAGAAGACACTAACCAGATTTAAATCCCAGTTGCGCAGATGGGGAACGTTGTAACACTGCGTTACAATGTGCCCCGCTATTATGAAACTATGCTATTCTATAACATTAGTGTTAAAAAAGTGAATATAATTTACACTATTCACTTTTATGAATTGTAATGAGAAACCACACGAAACAGGTGAATAGACTGACAATCGATGTTTAATGTTCAGACATTATTTCTTCACGAAATGCAAAGCATTTTGGCTCGTTTGTGTGTCTCATGTTCTATGAGAGCTGTGTGTGGAGGGAGGGGAGTGCATCCATGTTTTTCTCAATGTGTTTCTTCATATATTTGCCCACATTGTTTTGAACTAGGTTATGCTGTATACTTTGTTTACATTTTTTTGATTGGTTTCTTTGATTTGTGCACTCTACATTTTTTACTTTTTATTGCCTCGTTTTATTATTTAACACTTTGCCTAGATTTTATTCTCTTATTCTTGTATCGATTGTTTTGATTTATTCACGACTACCCATTTATATTTTTGGTTGGTTTCTTTGATTTGTGCACTACACTTTTAATTTATTTTGCCTTGTTTATTATTTAACACTTTGCTTAGTTTTTGTTGTATTGCTTTTGTTTTTTTTACTGTTATGTTATTGATTTCTTATTTCCCATAGTTTAAATTTTCCTGTATCTGGCAGGGATTTTTACCTCAGTGTTAATAAAACAGTATATTTTCAAAGCATGTGGTTTTACTACATTTTGCAATGATTAAATATTATCCAAGGGTGCATTCAGGGTCAGCTTTGAAGATTTGTTGGTGTAGTTGTGGGTAAGTTGTGGGTAAGTTTTGGGGGGTTGTGGGTGAGTTTTGTGTAAAGGTGTTGGCAGTTTGGCTCTGTTCTGGGTTACGCATGGGGATTCAGGCAGTGTTAGGGCTGATTCCAGGGACATGAAAGAAGTTATGGGTAAGTTTTGGTCTGCTTCAGAGGCATGGTTCTGGTATTCTTTAAACAAGCAGCTTAAGGGCCATTCGAGGGGAGTGGGCCATGGTGGTATTTGGGCCATAACAACAGCCTAAATTCAACCAGATAAGGCCCACAACCGATTTGCTATCTGGGGTATATTGTGATCAGGGCCGTCTCAGGCATGGTTGCAATGTGTTCGTTGTCAAATTCCAAAATTTGATTATTTTTAATTCTTAAAAAAAATGCCATTATTTTCTTTGAAAAAGTCAATCATTTTATTTTGTTGACAAAATATTTTAGTTTGTCTTGTATATTTGTTTCATAAGATCAGATAACATTTTAAGCTGTCATAAGGTCATGATACAACGTGCCCCTCAGATGTTACAATGAACCCCACCTATGGGGCATGTTGTCACATTTCACTTCTATTCTTTTGAGTTAAATTAAAGAAAAAACCTATACAGTGTAACAGCGACATATTTGTACTAGACAAGTGTGAAATTAATGCGGATTTACACAAACTGAGAACATCAAAGTGTTAAGTTGTGCCCCGCACTCCCCTACACTGAAAAAATAATTATGTTACTTGTCCAATTTACTTCATTTAAACGAGTTATTTCAACACAATTTTTAAAAACATTTGTCACAACATGATGATTTTATGTTCACCCGTGTAACTTAATCTGTCACAGATCTCATAACACCAAGGCACTCGAAAATATAATGAAGAATAAACATTAAAACCAATTCACAAGTACACCGACACTTTGTGGCTATCAAGCATCAACTGACATAAAGGCTTTTTAATTTTCATTATATTTTCGAGTGCCATGGCGTTCTTCATTTTTTGATGAATTAAAAAAATCCTGTATCCAAAGAGCACTGATTTATGGACTTTACACCCCAGTATAAAGCATTTCTTGCATATTTTTGATGTATGTAAATTAATCCATTCAAGTTGGGATTACATGAATAATTTTTGCTGTGATAACATAGAATTCTTAAAACTGGGCAGAGGATTTCCCAGCATGCACTGCATAAGACTGCATTTGGAGAGTAATTTTCTCAATTAAGTGTTGTTTCATGTATCTTTCAGGAAAGAGAAAGAGAAGACACTTTGAGATTTAGAAGAGTTTGTTTTTTGGTTTTTTTTAGAGTTTTGTTTTTACCATTGTTCAGAAGCAGGGGCACTGCTAGGTATTCTGGGCCCCTGGCCCCTGGGCTAAATTTTAGCTTGAGGCCAAATCGCATTCTTGGAGGTCCGATGGCATTTTGGATGGCAGAGACCCCGGACAGCGCACCCAGAAGTGCGTGGGCGCTTGAAACTCTTAAAATTCTCTCCTCCCTTTACATTGCACCTTTTCAGGAGAGAAGTGCCTTTGCTTTGGTTGTGTTTAGTTATATTTTTTAAAATTGACCTGCTGTTGAGCTCTGTTAATATAACAATTTTGTGTAAACGATAAATGAAAGTTTTATGTCAGATTAACCAAAAATATAAGCTGAGAACTTAAATCAAAATACGAAACTTTTACATATAAAAATCATGTTTATTTAACAAACATAAATTGGGCAACTTGAACATAGATAAGTAAGATAACTTATCTAAAGTATGTTAACTCAGATAAGCTGAGTAAACATAACCAATGTATTTTTATACCAATACATATTTTTTATGTTAATCCAACAGATTTATTTCAGTGTACTAAGAAACGTTATCTGATTACTGAAAATATAATACAAAAGGAGGTGATTGTAAGTTCACACCTTTGGATACAAACCTCTTTTAGGCTAATACTCTGTTGATTCTACTTATATCACATATTTTCTCTTTTTTTTCTAGAGTTCTTAAAGTTGGATACTTTGCCAGTGAATGTTCATTAAAAAACATGGCTAATAGCACAGGTAAGACACTTTACCTTTTAAACTCATTCATTTAGCCTGAAATAACAGTTCTGTGCAGAGGTGGACAGTGCTCAAGTCTTTTTACTCAATAAAAATACATTTTCAAGTATCTGTAGTTTTTACTTTGGAAAAATTTTAACCACATAAAATTTAGATACAACATATAATTCCTTTTACTCCACTATATTCCATAAATACATTTTTTTTTTTTTTTACCTTTAATACTCGAGTACCTCAAAACTCTAGTACTTCTTTACATTTAACGGGATCAAAAGTCCATTCATGGAAGTCGTGCCACTCGGTGGCCATGTTTGCAATGTCTTTGGGCAGTTATTTACGTCATACTAGCAAGACGTGAATGGGGAAGATTGCTATTTCTACAATCACCAGCTAAAATCCCTTTAAACGACATATTTATGAACAACATTTAAAACTGACATCGACTGTACCTTAACATTTGTTCCAAAGCTTAGATTGAGCTTAAAATCACCTTTTTCGAGGTCGCTTCAGTTACTGCGCATGCGCACAGACTGACAATCACCCCACAGGAACCCCGTCCCAAAGAACCATCAGTCTTCATCAATGGACGATTGATGGCACATCTTGTTAATATTTATTAACTTTGGTTAGATTTGATGGGGTTGGGTTGAAGCTCGCCTTGTTTAGATTTAGTTAAACAAAAATTTATTGCTCTAAAATCTCAGTTGGCGTTCCCCAATGTGCCACCTAAACAAGATTTTAGTCTGTTACTAACCTAATCACAGAATATTGCAGCATTTATTATAAATAATTTATCTGTGTGGGTCATTATTATTATTTTTTATATAAGTGCCCCCATAATCTTTAATCCAAACTGAAAAATGCAATTTTTCATGGTGATCCTTCTCTGATGATGTCAGTTTGATGGTTTGCGCAGAACATCCGTTAACTCCTGCCACTTCAAAACAAACACCCGTTTTTATACATCCAATCACAGAATACAGAAATAAGAAACATTGCATACCTGGCAAGAGATGAGACACAGCAATGGTGTGGGAGATCTGACTACAGATTCCCATTGAAAATAGAGAAATATGGTGTTTTATGAAAAACACACAGCACTATAGGGTTCATGTGCCTATACAGAATCCTTTCCCTTAAATACCCCTTGCTCTGATGAAACACTGATGGTAGTCTCTTTTTTGGTAGTTATGTTAGCACATGAATATGTGCTATTTGTAGCTATAGCTGTTAATTTCACTGAATATGTATCTGTGCCCTTTTAAAGTGTTTGATGCCACTCTGTATTTTCTCTTTTTATTGCAGAATCCTCTGGAGAGCTGATGAAGGCTGAGTTAGGTATGTTTATTCTGAAACAAAGCAAACACAGACACAAAGGTCATCGGTAACACTTTATAATAAATTTCATTAACAAATCATGAACAAACATTATGTAATGCTTAACAGATCATTAGTTAATATATATTCACATATCTAGAAATATGAGATAATGTGCTTGTTAATGTTAACTAATGAACTTATTAAACATTACCTAATGATTAACAGATCATTATTTAATAATTATTTAATGAAGAAATGCTTACAAATGAAGAAATGCTTACAAATGTCTTTAAACTTTCAATTCATACGTTCATGCATTTTAAAAAAAATCTTCAAACGATTTTGACAGATGGTTTACAATGATTAAAAGCTTCATTAATAAATCATAACTAATGCTTATGTTTAACACAATTTAACACAAATTATACAAAGATTATAAGTTTATTTGTTAATGTACTTTTGAATGCTTACAAATGCCATTAAAGTTCATTTCACATGTTAGCTAATGCTCATTTTTACATTAACAAATGTTGTGAACATATAGCTTAATTATTCATTTTAAGCACATCACAAACTATTCATGTTAATATGTGTTAGCATATGTTTATAAATATTTACTAATCATTATTACCTTTATTAGCAGTCATTTGGATGCAAAAAGTATCCCAAATGACCGGAATTTACAATATATTTCGCATATTTACAAATTGTTTATTAATCATTTGTTCATGTTTTTGCAATACCCAATCTAAAGTTGAGACCATTCATCATTTTTAAATGTTTATAAACACTTATTCATTTTTTTGTATCTTTATTGGCACTGGACTTTTATCTGTCACTTTTTGGCTCTGTTCCCTTATATTAATCCAATTGACCCCTGTACACTGCTGACCCCTTAACAAACCTTAAACCTACCCATACCACCAAACCTGTCTTTAACCTTACACATATCACATCTCAACAGCAGCAAAAGTGTTGTGCATTAGCACATGCTTTTCATCATTGTATTACATCTGTTAAAATCATTTGTAGATTTTCAAGATGTACATGATCATATAAATAAATTAGAAGTTTATTTATTCATTTATTAGGTAATGTTTAATACATTTATTAGTAAACACTAACAAGCACATTATTTCATGTTTCTAGATATGTGAATATATATTAACTAATGATCCGTTAAGCATTACATAATGTTTGTTAATGATTTATTAATGAAAGTTATTATAAAGTGTATAAAGTGTATAATTCTACAATGATAGTGACTCCTCAGGATTCTTTCAGTATTTTTACAGAATACTGCCCTAGGTAAAAAACCTGAGTATGTGATACGTGTCCTTTTCAACAGCATGGGTTTTAATTACAGCATCTAATATGTTTCTTAAAGGTTTGTGTTCCCAATATAAACATGAATTTAACATTATTTGGCATGTTTTAAATTTTATCTTACAAATCATAATGCATTTCAAAGCAGGTGTATGAAAAGAAGAGTTCATTAAAAATCCAATGGTGACAGTGGACAGAGGAAGTATTTTTGAATATTTTCAGGTTTTTGAAGCCCTGTTCACACCTGGTTAATCAGATCACAAGTGGACGACACTAAACACAGGTGTACACGGGCAGGGTTGTATTTGAAATACAGAATACTATTTTGTATTTTGTATTTAAATACATTTATTCTTAGTATTTTCGTATTTTCAAAATACATAAAATACTTTTTGCCAATCAACCTCTTTATTAGACTGCTGATTTCCTGTACCAACTAGTTTAGACCTGCCACTTTCATGCATGTGAGCTGCAGCTGTATGACTCCATCTAGAATTGCGTAAGCGGATTTTCTGGATTCCTGTAAGGAAATAAGGAATAATACTGCCTTTGTGTGCTATCAAAATTTCCTACTTCCAATTTCATAAGTCCTGATTACAAGCTTGTCGCATTCAAGTGCTTTGCTGTTGGAAAGAATAGAAATAGTGGAGGATGCCAGGTTTCCTGGGAAAATCTTATTAAAGCCAAAATCGTATATATTTAAGATATTTAATTTTGAATAAAATGTAGCATCCCATTCGTTGACAACCATATAAACATTCATAGAGCTATCTTTATAGTTAGCTTGTTGACGATTCTGGATTTTCAGTCAAATACATGCTGTTTTGCTGTGTATAAAACATACAAAATGCTTGAAATGGTTATTGCACTACTATGTGCATGACTTTAACATTAAAACAAGGTGATCTTGTTTTGTGGGAAAAAAAAATCACACCTGTCTCAGCAGCAACTATGCCATGTTTAAAGTTTATGGCCTGCACAGCTCAGAAACTTTAGATTAGATTAGATTCAACTTTACTGTCATTGTTCAAAGTACATATACTAAGCCAATGAAATGCAGTTAGCATCTAACAAGAAGTGCATAAGTGGCATATTTACAATAAATTACAAATAAAGATATACAGCTATAAGGGTGATATGTACAAGGAAATGGATGACTTATGTACAGAATGCACAGTGGGTATTATAAATAAGGATAAATGTGATCTATTTATGTATGTACAATCAGTGTACAGTGGAGAAGACATGTTAAGAATATGATAAGAATGAACAGGATATAAAAATAAATATATACAATGAATATATATATATATATATATATATATATATATACACTATATTACCAAAAGTATTCGGTCACCTGCCTTGACTGACTCACATATGAACTTAAGTGCCATCCCATTCCTAACCCACAGGGTTCAATATGATGTTGGTCCACCTTTTGCAGCTATTACAGCTTCAACTCTTCTGGGAAGGCTGTCCACAAGGTTGAGGAGTGTGTTTATAAGAATTTTTGACTATTCTTCCAAAAGCGCATTGGTGAGGTCACACACTGATGTTGGTCGAGAAGGCCTGGCTCTCAGTCTCCGCTGTAATNTGGACTGCCAGGCCAACTGTGTCACTCAAGTTGATGAGAATGTTTTGGGGAATATACACTATATTACCAAAAGTATTCTGTCACCTGCCTTGACTAACATATGAACTTAAGCTTTGAACTTGCTTTATGCACTGGTGCACAGTCATGTTGGAAGAGGAAGCGGCCCGCTCCAAACTGTTCCCACAAGGTTGGGAGCATAAAATTGTCCAAAATGTTTTGGTATCCTGAAGCATTCAAAATTCCTTTCACTGGAACTAAGGGGCCAAGCCCAACTCCT
>CM074953.1:24222767-24235817 GCA_037577455.1 Pangasius macronema | reverse complement strand
CTGCCGATTTGGATTGTCTGCTTGTTTTTCCCTCTGCGCATGGATCCCACACACGCCGCCTCCGGCAAGGCGTTACAACATGATTGTTTACAAACTTGATTAACAGATATCCTCCTTATATGTCATATGAAATGGGTTATTCTTCATCATCATCATAGTCTTCCTTCCACATCCCATAATAGTTATTTTTTTCTTTCTTATGTATCTTAACATATCTGCTATGTGATAAGAGTATAAAGTAAGTCTCTTGGCAGACTAGTATAAAGCAAGTCTCTTGGCAGACTAACACACGTGCTTGAGAATTGTTGCTTTTTCTCATGCGAGCATAACAGATCGTTTGCATCAGGAAAAAGGTATATAAGTTTATAAAAATCACCACATCATGCACTCACAAGTCCCAGGTTTTCACTCACACAATCTTCACACACATGGCACCAAATACTGGAGAGTATGTGAGGTGGTGTGGCAGCAGTGGTGTGGTTGAGCATCAGCTGGCAGCTGCTTGAATGGGCAGGTAACGCGTGATGGTTCTCACCTGTGTGATGTTACAGCCAGTCTACTAATTTGTGTCTCTTTGTGTTTTCAGTGACTTCCTAAGCTGGCAAGAGAGAGAGAGTGTGTGATATAGAGATTGTGAGACATGCTCATGCACACACACACACAGACACAACCATACACATGCCAGGGAGCATGAACTTGATGGAGCAGAAGTTGCAAGTCCGTGACGGATTCTTTTTCTGTTGAGTTGGCTCATTCTTATTTGAGTTTTTGGAAGTTTTTTAAATTATTATTTCAGTTATTTTATTTATTGTGTTTAAGACCAGGTGTGTGTAAACAGTATGATGGCAACTATGAATGTGACAAAGTTGCATTCAGCTGCATTCAGGACAGCAAGGGCTATTCCCATCCTGAAAAAAACTACTCTGTGTCCCTAGGATATCAGCAACTACTGACCAGTATCACCTCTCATTGTGCAGAATGTGTGAATGTCTGTGTGATTGTTGGCACCCCAACCAGGGTGTCCCCCGCCTTGTGCACTGAGTTCCCTATGAGTTCCCTGTGACCCTGTAAGAAAAATGGACAGATGGATGGAAGTTCTTGTGTGGCATGGTGTTGTGTTGGAATTTGGGTCAGATTAATTGATCTAACCAAAGTTTGTAAGAAGCTAGCTACTTTTGGTACTAAACAGAGAAAAACATGCTCACTAGCTTGCTGCAGACAAAGCTGGGGAAAAGGACAATGAGATCACTGACTGGTGCATTAATGATTGATCTTTGCTGTGCATCTCCAAAGTGGACACATTTGTGGGTTGTGGTTTCACGTTTGACCAGTACAGTTTGGGGCCTGTGGTTTATTTCAAATATGACCTCCAATGATGCATACCAACACAGCTACAGCAGCAAACAAGTGACTGTGTAAAGTTCACATGGCAGTGCACAGTAACAAAATGAATGACTGTGAACTTTTAAAAAATTAGCCTTAGAACCTTATTTTAAACCATGTCCTTTCCTGTGGCAGTGATTCATGGTATTTGGGATTTTTGACCACTCATAATAACTGTTTTTAAGTTAAACTGTTATTGGGGGAAGAAAAGCAAATAACCTGAGGTTTTGCCTCGAATTTGACATGTCCTTTTTTATCTGATGTATGCATCACATTGTTAGTTTAACCCCTAGAGAGCAGTGAGCCAAGTCATTGGTGGGAAAACGTCTCCAGGTTACGTATGTAACCATGGTTCCCAGAGGGAACGAGATGCTGCGTCAAAACGCTATGGGAACGCTTTCAGTGTGACCACGCTCTGAATCACATGTGTAATCAGTCCCATGGATGGGCGAGACGTCACGAGCGGGGTGATGTAGTGACCAGGAAGCTTAAAAGCACACGTGGTGGATACAGCGGCAGTTTCGAGAATTAAGCAGGCACTGAGATGCTGGAAGTATGGCACTGAGATGCAGCATCTCGTTCCCTTGGGGAACCATGGTTACATACGTAACCTGGAGATGTTCCCCTTCAGGAACTCAAGCTGCATTGAAACGCTATGGGAACAAGTATACCCACGCCACCAGAGAGAACAAAAGAGCCTGGAGTGGCTGGCATGTTGAGGCCATGGAACCTGACGAAAGTCAGCGGCACAGACCAACCCGCAGCGTTGCAGATGTCCTGCATAGGGACATCTGCCAGAAAGGCCTTGGAGGCCGCCACACTTCTAGTGTAGTGAGCCTTGACTCAAAAGGGCAAGGGGAGATCAGAGGACTCATAGGCCAGACAGATGGCATCCATGACCCACCGGGCAGCTCTGAGGACGTATGCGTCCAGTGCTCACACTGGACACATACAGTCAAGCATCTGCTGGTTGGGCTCCCAAAAGGTAGAAAGAGAGAAGGCCTGGAGTACGACAGGCCATGGTGTAGAGGAGGGAACTTTTAGGAATATACCCCGCTCAAGGGTAGAGAAATGCTTTGGCCAGACCGGGTGCAAAGTCTAAAAAGAAAGGGCCACTGAGAGGGCCTGTAGATCCCCAACTCTCTTGAGAGAAGGATGTTTACAGAAAGCTTCAGCACCACAGCCAGGTCCCACGGAGGGACACAAGATCGTACCGGAGGCCTCCGCTCACCGCGGAGAAAACATGTAACTAGGGGGTGTCTGCCCATAGACTGACCACTGTGAGGCGTGTGATAGGCCACAAAGGCCACCATGTAGACCTTCAAGGTGGAGAGGGTCAACCTTGTGGAGAATCGGACCTGCAGGAACTCCAGCACTGTACCAACTGGACAGTTAACTGGGTTGAGCTGGTGGTCTCTGCACCAAGAAGTAAAAAATTTCCACTCAGGGCGTACGTTTCCTTGTTTAGGGAGCTCTGGAAGACTGGAAGCTATGAGTTGTGCCCCCCCAGAGGTCACTCCCACAGCCTCCACAACTCCAGGCAGGGGTGGAAGCCCGTCTGTGAGAGGAGGTCCCTCCAGACGGGGATCTCCCATGGAGAGAGAAGGGAAATCAGGTACGAGAACCATACTTGGCCTGGCCAGAATAGGGCTACTAGCAACAGATGGACCCCTTTACAGTGCACCCTCTCCAGAACGCCAGGGGGAAAGGCATACAGATGCAGCCTCGGCCAAGTCTACCATAGCATCCAGTCTGAGGGGACAGTGCGATGTCTCCTGAGTCGCAAACAGATCCACCTGAGCCTTGCCAAACACTCTCCATATCTAATTCGCCACATCGGGGTGGAGCCTCCATTCCCTGGGCTTCGGCCCCTGCCTTGACAGGGCGTCTGCTCCCATATTGAGATGTCCAGGGATGTAAACTGCTCTCAGCGAGAGGAGTTTCCCCTGGGACTACACAAGGATCTGGTGCGCCAGCCTGTAAAGGGGGCGCGAACGCAGACATCCCTGGTGGTTGATGTAAGAGACCTCCGCTGTGTTGTCGGTGCGCACCAACACGTGGTGATCTCTTAGGTCCGGGATAAAGTGTCTTAATGCTAGAAACACGGCCAGCATCTCCAGGCAGTTCATGTGCCAGGTGAGATAGCGGCTGCTCCACAGACTGTGGGCTGAGCGGCCACTCAAGAACTGAGGTTTCCTCCACATGTCTAAGGCACGTAGGCACCGCTGCGTAACCTTGATCATGCGGAGCAGGCTTCCCCTCAGGGAGAACCCCTTGGTCTTGAGACACCACTGTAAGGGTCTCATGTACAGCAGGCCAAAAGCTATCACATTGGATGCAGCTGCCATCAGATCCAGCAGTTTCTGGA
This sequence comes from Pangasius macronema, assembly GCA_037577455.1. NCBI lineage: Eukaryota > Metazoa > Chordata > Actinopteri > Siluriformes > Pangasiidae > Pangasius > Pangasius macronema. The sequence goes on along the minus strand of CM074953.1, from coordinate 24,232,066 downwards.
ACTGCTTTACAGTGAGTGACCGGCCTTCTCTTACTCTTGCGACTGCTGTGAGGATTGACTCGATCTGAGCAGGAGACAGATGTGTCTGCATCGTGGTCGAATCCCACACCATGCCCAGATAAGTGGTTCTCTGTACAGGAGAAAGCACACTTTTCTTGGCATTTAGTCTTAACACCAGCTCTTTCATGTGGGCGAGAACATCTCAATGCCGAACCGCCGCCTGCTATGATTGAGCTAATATCAACCAATCATAATTCAGTATGCGGATGCCCTGGAGTCACAGAGGAGCCAGAGCAGCATCCACACACTTCGTGAAAGTGTGGGGTGAGAGTGCCAGGCCGAACGGAAGAACATGATATTGGTAAGCTTCGCCCCCGAAAGCAAACCTCAGGAACTTCAGAACGATGAAGTACCGGCTGTAGAACCCGGACTCTCTGTCTTGAGGAGGGACCACCTTGATGGCCTACTTCCTCAGGAGAGTGTGCACTTCCTGTTCCATTACTAGAGCCTGCTCAGGGCCCACCAGAGTGGGAAGAACCCCGGAAAAACGAGGCACCGGAGAACCAAATTGGATTCGGTAGCCTCTTTCTAAAGTATGCAGGACCCACTGAGACACATTTGGCAGAAGTTCCATGCTGCCAAATAGTCTAATAAGGGAATCAGTCTTTCAAAACTGACCTGTGGTGTTATGAGAGTGGCTAGCTTGGTACCGTGAAGCGGTGGACCGGCAGGGGACGGCCAAACTAGCTGCTCTGAAGATGCCTCTAAGTACCGCTATGTTCCTGGGCAGAAACTGAGAGAAGCGCTCGCTGGAGATTGCTGCACCCTGAAGCACCATGGGTGGCAGGGTTGGCAGATCGATCTCCTGAGGGCACTGAGGAAAGACGGGCACCGTATGATGAGGTGTACACCGTTTCGCCCCAGAGGGGCCCACCCGCAAAAGCCCTGGGCCAAAGGCATCAGAGCTTCTTTGCTGCGGCCCTCCTCAACAAAAGCACGGTCCTCAGATCTGTCTTTGCACCAAAAGGGCCTGGCCCAGCTCTGCTTCTGTGCCTCTCTATGTCTGGAGGTGGCACACGGAGGGGGCTGCCCCCGCCATGCAGCCCCAAGAGCCAGAGAGCAACGAGGGAGAAACCGCTGAAATGCCACCGCCTGCATACGAGCCTCCTGGTATCTGTGAATGACGGAACTAATGGCGTCACTGAACAGACCAGAGGGCGCAAGCGGGGCGTCCATAAGAATGACCCTGTCCTTCTCCTTCATGTCGAAGAGGGTAAGCCAGAGGTGCCTCTCTGCCGCCACCAGGACTGCCATAGACCTGCCAATAGCACGGGTGGTCTCCTTGGTGGCACGGAGGGATAAATCAGCAGCCCGTCTGAGCTCCGTCACATGCTCATCTCCACGTGCTCGTCCAGCTCTTTGAACAGGTCGGCCTGGTACGCCTGCAGCACCGCCATGGTGTGCAAGCACGTACTGGCCTGACCTGCTACCGCGTATGCCTTGCCCACCACTGCTGAGATGGTCTGCAGCGGATTGGAGGGCAGCGCTGCAGCCTTCAGGAACAATGCTGCACCAGGGGACAGATAGCCAGCCAGCATCTGTTCAACCCTGGGCATCGCCCTGTAGCCAGGGTGGTCCAGCCCCGCCACATTAGCATAGTAAGAGGAAGCAGGACTGAATAAATGGGCCAAAAAGGCCTCCTCCATGACCTTGACACCTCTGTGTGGAAGTCGTGGGAAAAAAAGGCAGGCTCTGGAGTGGAGGTGGCGGTTTACTGCACAGGAAATGCTCATCCAGCCTACCGCCCTGCGGTTCAACCCATGTTTCAGCGGGCCAGTCAATGCTAAGTTTAGCGACGGCCTGCGAAACCACCTCCAGCAGAAGACTGCGGCAAATCACAGCCGGCGCCCTCCACGTCAGCCTCCTCAAGCCCACTCCTGGGGGGAAGAATCCGAGCAGGCTTTCGAACCCAGAGAGCGGATGGTGGATCTGGAGGGTGAGGAAGGAGAAAAGGACTCGCCCGTCTCCATTCCCTTCGCCAGATCCATCTGCGAGCCCCACAAGGCCTCAGCAGAAGTGGGGCCAGCACCGCCAGGCACACGAGTGAAAGCTCCCTTCTCTAAGAGAGCTTTCTGGGAGCGAAGCGCACGCAGCAGCAAACGCTCGCAATGCCAGCAGCCGGCTCCCTCGAGAGCCGACTCTGCGTGCTCCACTCCCAAGCAGACAACACACAAGCTGTGTGTATCCCTGTCCATGTTATAACGTGGGCAGGGAGGAACACACAGCCTAAAACACTGGCTGCTCTAGCCCTTATGCTTTGTTTTTCCTTTTGCTTTGGGCATTGTGCAAGACAGACAACAAAATAGACAATCACACATAGAGCACTTGCTGAATGACAGAAAGTTAGCGCAGCGCTCATCCGCTCGTGCTTTTAAGCTTCCGGGTCGTTATGCCACCCCACCATTGGACTGATTACACATGTGATTCAGAGCGCAGTCACGCTGAAGGCGTTCCCATAGCGTTTCGACGCAGCTCGAGTTCCTGAAGGGGAACTAATAACATCTACATTGCTTTTATTTTGATTCTTTCCTGATCCCAGTGTGGTGAGCATATTTTATTGTTGTTTCTGAATCATTTGTAGTTCATTTTAAGGTTTATTGAGATCGCTGTGGATAATTAGCGTCTAAACGCCAAATGTGACGCAGTTGTTATTTAACTAAGATTATACACTTGTTTGGTTTCTATTGAAAAGCAAAAATGTTCTAAAGATGTTTGTTAGTGTATTTTGAGATATTTGGAGTGTTTAAGAATTTATATAGAAGGATTCTGATTTTCTGAAGTTATAATGGAATAACTTGTTTTAATTTTGTAATCTGATTTTATCTTGTTTATCTTTGACCACACCCACATACACTTAAACACAAATATTCAATGCTAAAATGATGTACAACAATATCACTTCAATTCAAAGACTGTAAATTGTGAGTTCTGCACAAAAGGAAGTAAAGGAAAGAAACAACCACTATTCTAATGTTATCTTTATTGGTAACAGTAATAAAGTCTTGTGTGATTTTTAAAGGCCAGTGTCTTTTGTCTTTTTACTGCTTTAAACTGCCGATCTTGTTACTGTGCTCTTAATATAGTGTTTCACTATATTTGGGATATTATTGCCGGTGGCCACAGAGGTAATATCCCATACACAATTAATAAATACACTCATTTCAACTTATCGCTGGACAAATAGTTGATCAGCTATTAAAATATTAAGTTTACAAAATTTCCCCCTCCTAGCTGATCTGCTAATCTACATATTTTGGTGGAGAATACATCAGCTCAACCTAAACAGCTAATTTCCTTATATTGTGTTTAACCATTATAGAAAAATAAGCATACCTAATAATCTCTCTCTCGCTCCCTCTGTCTCTCTGTCGAGCTACACATGCTACTCCTGAGATAACAGTCATCCCCTTCTACTCTCCGGACCTGCCTGATCCATCCTGATACCCTGCTTCTGGCTGGAGTTCTCATCAATCACTTGCTGCTGCTGACAATGGTCCTCATGGACAGCCTGTAGATCACTGAGATTACTGAGGATGGTACCACCTAAAAACCATGAGGCTGGCTTTGGACCACAGTTCATATGAACAGTTATGCTATGATGGCTTAGCACTACAATTGCTATGATAGCTTTAGGACTGCAATTGCCATGAACAGTTATGCAGTCGAGTCTCCATCAGTGAACAGTGGATGAGTTCAACAAAACAGACTTCATGTGAAAAAGTGTAATGAATTTCCTGGTTACACAATTGCACAATTTGACCATGTAGTATGCTGTTATAGAAGGTATTAGAAGGGATTTATTTATAATTACACTATTGGTTGTCATCCATGTGAGGATGGATTCCCTTTCGAGTGTGGTTCCTCACCAAGTTTCTTCCTCATATCGTCTCTGGGAGTTTTTCCTTGCCACTGTCACCTCTGGCTTTCTCATTAGGGATAAAATCATACATTTGAAATACATATCCTGTATGTATTTATTTGTGTAAAGCTGCTTTGTGACAACGTCCACTGTTAAAAGCACTATACAAATAAAATTTAATAGAACTGAATTGAACTTGGCATATGACCTCAGAATGGTCTAGAATGGACTAGAATTGACTAGAATTTTTGGAGAATTTGAGAGTCAGAGTGGATTTCTGGTGTTAATCTATTCAAGTGAAAATGTCTCTAAACCTCGCTCTATGCATGCACATAATTTTGGATAGGTTTACAAAGAAAAAAAACAGATTTTTAGACAGAATGTCTAATTCCTAAAAAAAACAGTGGTATTAAACTCAAATTCTCTCCTGCTATGTAGAAACATGTCCATAGACTCCCATCTTTAATTTGAAATTTTGAAATTTGAGGGGTGGGCAGAGAGTGTCCAACTGACTATGTATTATAAAGTCAATAGAAATCTGACTTTACATTCAGAAGGTACGGCTCTTTTAATACATGCATGCAAAAAAAATTCATTGACTTGTATTGTGAATGGTTTGGGCAATCAAAACTGTTTTAGTATGTTTTTGTCAGCAAACTTGCAAGATTTCATATTTTATGCTGATCAGATATATTTTTCATCTGATCAGCAGAGAAGCCTAGGATTTTTTTAGATAATTAAAGATGGCAAAAAATATATTACCCAAAAATATTTAAACCATTATATGGCAGAAAGATGCAGGAGGACTCAGGAAGTCTGCTAATATAACAAGCTTTACTCGATTTCCTAGAGTTTTGCAGATATAAACCAAATTGCAAATTAAATTATTATAGCACCCCCTTTTGTTGGATATGGGTCAGTATTTATGTCAGTAGGGGGTGCGATATGGGACCTAATTGCCTAAATAGGGTGACATTATTTCAATGATAACCCTGTCTTATAGCTGTTCAAGTGAATTAGGCTCCAATAATTGAGAACTGATTGACACGTGGCAGCCATACTGTTTACAAATGTCGATATATTTTTGACACTTATTGAGTTTCACACTCTGCTGAGTAGTCTAGCACCAAAATTGTGAAGATAGGACAAAAATCTTAGGTTCTCAAAAGTAGATTTTTTATATTAAGCAAATTGTCAAACATTTGAGTAGGCAGAGCTATATGGGCCAAAATGCACATTTTTGGAGGTAAAGGAGACAAAAACATGTAAGAAAAAAGTTTCACTGTATCCCTAATTTTACAAAAGATACACTTGTTTTCAAGTTCAAAAACATGAATAGTGCCCCCCAATTTCAGTGAGAGTATCAATTAATAGGGGGTCTTGTTTGGAACTTGCTGAAATCTTGCTGCCGGGTGCTTTTTTGATACACTATATAGAGAGCTAGCTAAATAATCCCCACTTTACATACTGGTGGCCTGTATGAGGAGCCTTCTTTGTTACTTTGTGTCATCAAGTTTACTTTGGGGGGAAAAATTATGGAGGTTACTGAAGGGGTTAACGCTGTTTCTGCTGTAAACAATGATGTAAATGACAACATTACAAATGTTCAAAGGGTTGACATGGCTAATAATCAGGAGTTGGATTTTATGGCAGGCCCAATTGTTACATGCTGCAATCCTCCACCTGAAATATCTTCAGTGATATGCTCTCTGTACCAATCCAATTATGAACAGCCTGATGATGATGATGATGAGAATAATATGTTGAATGTGGGTTATGTACAAGTCAAACTATCCATAAAGAGTACACTTATCCAGGAAACCAGTTTCGTGAGGCAGTGGATGCTAGCTTAGTGCAGATGGAAGATCATTTTCAAAGGTCCTTGGAGAAACTGGAATGAGTGGTTGTAGACTGTTTCCTGTGGAGAGACACTAAATGGGAAAATCAAATAAAGAAACTCACTAGCACAGACTAGCACCCCTACTCTCTCCAGACTACATGCAGTCATCCCAGCAACCTTGGAATGTAAGTGTGTTTTTCAGGGTGAGCTGTCTCTCTCTGTTTGTGCTACTGTTGTGGCAAATACTTCTACAAATCAGAATAAGAAAAATGAGTTAAAAGACAAAGGGTTCTGGATGCCAAAAAACTATAGACTTTATTGAATCAGACAACAAAGCCGAGATGGTCTGCAGAGCATCTGATTTACATAATTGTGGCCCATGCTTTTATACAATTCTAAAACAATGATCTCATTGGATGGGGTTTTCTCTTCTTTCTCTTATTCACACACCTGCCTCTCACCCCAATTATTTCACTTTCCCCTTGTCTCAGTTTTAACTGAGAGTTCAGTCAGTTTATGTTTTCAAAAACAGCATTAGCCTTCAAATTAAAAAACACCATCTACGAGGTCACAGAAACAACTTTGCAGGATCACAGGCCCAAAGTCACCCTTCCAAATGCACCAGAAATGGTACAGTGTAGTATATAAATGAAGCTCTGAAAGTTAATACATGAGTTGATTTACGGTCACTTTTCAATACTGCTTCATAGATACTGATTGATATAATACTGATTAACAAATGATACTGATATAGATAACAGGAAATTCCTCCATACATCCCTCCTCTGGGGCTTTTCAAGCCCCACCTACCTCAAGAATGCAATCTCACAATCTGGTTCTTTCATACATATTAACTAGTGATCAATGCCTGATCACTCCTTCTTCTTACCAATAACCAAATCCTGAATATGCTCTCTTGTGGAGAACAGGCCCAAACATCTCCCCTCAGACTCGACTAGAAAGGAGTAAAATATCCTGTCTCCCTAACCTGTCAATAAACAAATCAACATTGTGTTTTAAGCATGAGCATGCATTTGGTTCAGCACTTGCCTGTGGTTGAAACAGTTATCTATACAGAGTAATACTGAGTAATACTGATTGTTACATACTTTCTCAAAGTTGATTATAATATTGTTTAATCATATAATTGCTTACAATAAAAATCAATCAACATAATCAGAATAAAGGCAAAGTACAATTCTTTCTTCAGATAACTTCTTCAACCCAGATACTTTGCATATCGTAGAGGGTCACCCTTGGGGAGAGGTTAGGCTAGCACTTACACCCAGGGCATGGCTCATCACATAACTACTACTTCTTTGTCCTCACGGGAGGAACTGGAATCCTCTTCTTCCTTCCCTTGCTCCGGAATCCAATCTGGCTTAGGAGGCCAGTCCAGATTATAGTNAGCAAAACAGTAGTCCTGCAACAACTACTACAATTGCTATCATAATTCCCACTTTTGTCAGTATAGCTCCCCAATGTCCAAACCGTGAAAACCCAATCCCAAGAATGCTGATCTCTCCCTGCATTTACAGCTACTTCATGCCTTAACTTTTGCAACTTATTCGTCTTCTTCTTCTTCTTTTGGCTTTTCCCTTCAGGGGTCGCCACAGTGAATCATCACTCTTCACCTATCCCTATCTTCTGCATCCTCAACACTTGCACCCACTAGCTTCATATCCTCNTCCATTTATTTCTGTAAAGCTGCTTTTCGACAATGTCCATTGTTAAAAGCGCTATACAAATAAACTGAACTGAACTGAACCGCTGCTGGTTGTAGTAAATGTAATTAATCCACTCTGTATATTTGTTAGGAGTTATCCATATCAAAATAGACTGACATTATCTCTAGGCTTGCCTACTGAGTCTATGTACACCTTAGGATCTGTCTCATAAGCTCTCTTTACTCTGTGNNNNGGATATGCGTAACTTGCTTGCAGCTTTATTGAAGGACATCACCATAAGAGAAACAGTGACATTTGAAAGTCACCTTGCAGATTCCCTTCCAATTTTTAGCTAAATTTATTCTTAAGCATGTCCCTTCACAGAGCCAAAAAACTGCCTGAGGACGCAGTGGATATTGTTGCTTTCTAAGTAACCGAGCACCTGATTTAATTCTAATTCTGACTGGGTTNCATCAGTATCATGCTGGGACCACAAGTTAACTGGCACCTGTTTTTCTATTTCTCTCAACAATTCAGCTGTCTTGGACAAAATCTTAATATATAACGTATCTTTTGAGAGAAAAACTAAGGGATGTTCTGTAGCATCCCATTTACTCCCTTTTGCTGTTGCTATCATTGGACCTAAATCTTTTGATTCCCAGCCTTTTCCCACATAAAGAGTAACACGGGGAACAGAATTAGGGACCTGAAACNCTAGACAAAAAGGGAACTTTTTGATCCTCTGTTTCTTTTAACCACTTATTTTCAAGCTCTGGGTCACGTGATGAATCATATAACATTGTACAATGATACTCAGACTTAGGAACTGTTGCACCTGGGATCTGTGCTTCAATAAATTTTCCCCATTTACTAGTTACCAACTTTACTTCATTACTTACCTGTCCTAATCAATACACATTGGCTTTCGGCTCAGAAAGCACCATTTGAGTTTTTACCCCTGTTACATGTACATAAACTCCTTCTGGGGAACACCAGATTTGGAGACCCATTTTACACAATGCATCTCTTCCCAACAAATTAACAGGAGTTTGCTCTGATATTAAAATAGGCAAGGTCACCTTTTTCTCTTTAGTTTGCAGACTAACTGGAGCTGTTGCTGGAATTAGCTGCATTTGTCCCGAGAATCCTACTGTCTTTGCAAATTTTCCAGACATGGGGAGGTGTGAGGCATAATTGAGGCTTACACAAGAAGCTCCAGTGTCTACCATCATGGGTGTTATTTTAACCTGCAGCATAGGTTCTTGATCAGCAACAGTTGTTAGAATGGGAAGATGACCCTCCCCAGTAGGATTCTCTGGGCACCCCTGGTACCCCTGATTAGGCCCACCCCATGGGTTCACTGGGCCCTGTGGAGATTGTCGATTGTCGACTGGACCCAACCATCCCCTTCACCACCAGGTTGCTGTTGCCATGGATTGGTGGGGCAATCACGCTTAGGTTGTCCACATCCCCAACATATTCCACGGCTTAGGAAAGTGGTTTTTTTCTAGCAAATGCATGTATGCACCATAGTAAATTACTTTGCAATGACCATCATTCAGATGTACCTGAAGAATAATGATATTAAGTATGAATAGTTTTAATAAAATGCAATAATTGATATTAAATATAACGCTTTTAATAAAAAGTACTATTTGATANAGGACCAGAAGTCCACCTCTTCCTCTTGGTGGTGGCCTTCTTTGCCAGTTCATGTTATTTGGCCGCTGATAGACATTTATAATCGTCATTGCAGGCTGTTGTGAAACTATGGGAGCAGCTGGCACACTTTGCTGGACTTCCTCCACTTGGTTTTTGTCTTTAACTTTGTCTTTGTCTTTGACAGGCGCTTGGACCTTTTTCTTATTTTTGT
>CM074953.1:23882055-23892723 GCA_037577455.1 Pangasius macronema | reverse complement strand
GGCTATGGTCTTAAACTTTTGATCAGCTGATGACCAGCCTGTTTGAGTTTAAATGCAGTTTTCAACAAATTGCCTACGCTCTATTTTTTGTCTCTTGCTCTTGTTTCTTCTTTTGGCATTTTGAAGTAGTTCTTACAACCTGGTTACGATCCAGCAGTGCTAAGTGTGAAAACTTGTAGTATTTTCCCTGGTCTTAAGATTTTGTTCAGGAGTGTACTTCCAAACAGACTTATTTAGTGATAACAATGGTAACAATTTAGTATTCTGATGATAGTGGTCTCTAGTGGTGATTAGTTGAATGAGCTGAGATAACCAGTGATGAGAGTAGGCCTGTCATCAGTTCTAATGACCTTTGAACATTTGTGTAGGGATAACATATGCATAATTTGTCTTAATATCTGAAAGGGAATGTCACAGAGCTCATCTGAAGCTCCAGACCAGTGGATATTAGGAGCTCTGCACCCAGGGTAAGTAGCAGCTCCATTTGCTATTTATAGTGATGTGCTACAGTTTGAAAAATAGGAGCTCCTGGATGAAGAACTCTCCCTGGCCACTGCTACATAATATGAACTGTGGATCTCAGTTGCAAACCACTTTATCAGATAAGCCATGCAGTCTGCATACATTATAAAATAGCTTCATCAGTTTCAACAATGGTAAGGAAATAAGGACAGGGAAAAAGTCTAATTGGCATTATCATTAACAGGATTGGTCATTGATTGGCAGTGTCACCTTGAGAATGAGGTCAGTAATAAAGTCTGTACTGGGGTGGAACTGCTGGCATTGTGGCACAGATAGAGGTTCCAGGAAACCAGTCTGTGGACATCGGGGAAGACATCTTGAGACTTGGTGCAGTGGATTTGTGGATGTCTTGTATCCATGGATGTATGGATTTACTGAAACAGTTGAGGTAATATTGCAGTAGCCAAGTATGTATCATCAGAAAGACAGCATTACAAGCCCGTAAGGCATTTTGAGGTATTTTTAGTGGCCTCTTGAGAGTAAGAAACACTGAGTGCCATTCATCTTCCTTCCTCGTAATTAAATGTGATGCATTCTTAAGGTCCACATGTTCAATGTCAGTTGGAATTGCTGACAGCCGTATCAGTATTTATACCACAGCAGTGTTGAATGTTCACATCTGATTGGTCAGAAGGTATTGATTATTTTTCCATAACACCGTGGCTTGGACAGTAGTTCTGGCTGCAGGGTATACACTGATCAGCCATAACATTAAAACCACATGATTAATGTTGTGTAGGTCCCCCTAGTACCACCAAAACAGCTCTGATCTGTCGAGGAATGGACTCCACAAGCCCTCTGAAGGTGTGCTGTAGTTTTTGGCACCAAAACGTTATCAGCAGATCCTGTAAGTCCTGTAAGTTGCGAGGTGGGGCCTCCATGGATCGGACTTGTTTGTCCAGCAAATCCCACAGATGCTCAATCAGATTAAGATCTGGGGAATTTGTTGGCCAAGTCAACACCTTGAGCTCTTTGCCATCTTCTTCCATTGCTCCATGGTCCAGTTCTGATGCTCACGTGCCCACTGTAGGCATGTTTGGCGGTGGACAGGGGTCAGCATGGGCACTCTGGCCAGTCTGTAGCTATGTAGCCCCATACGGAGTAAGCTGCAATGCACTGTGTGTTCTGACACCTTTCTATCATAGCCAACATTAACTTTTTCAGCAATTTGTACTACAGTAGCTCTTCTGTGGGATTGGACCAGACAGTCTAGCCTTCACTCCTCATGTGCATCAATGAGCCTTGGGCACCCGTGACCCTGTCACCAGTTGTCCTTCCTTGGACCACTTTTGCTAAGTACTAACTACTGCCTACCAGGAACACTCCACAAGACCTGCCGTCTTGGAGATACCCTGAGACACTCTATAGCCAACACAATTTGGCCCTTGTCAAAGCTGCTCAGATCCTTATGCTTACCCATTTTTCCTGCTTCCAACACATCAAATTCGAGAACTTACTGTTCACTGGCTGCCTAATATGTTCCGCCCCTTGACAGGTGACAAGATAATCAATGTTATTCAATTCACGTGTCAGTGGTTTTAATGTTATGGCAAATCAGTGTATATCAGTGTGCTCATTCTAATGTCTGCTCCAAATAAATAGATTAAAATAATGTGTAATCTTTAAAATGTTTATTTATTTATCAGAAATACTCACCAGGGATAGCACATTGTAACTGTCAGAAACATGGTTATAACTTGACGTTTTCCAACATGGAAAAATCTTTAGGAAGGACAGCTTGAGAGCTTCTCAGTACCATAACAAGCTGCATTTTTTGTCTTATTAACTTCAAGAGAGAAGAAAAAAAGGACGCTGGGGGAATAACAGGATAACAGGAACTAACTTGTTTCACAGATGTTCCACAACATTAAATGTAATTATAATGGAATAAAATGTATGATGTGTCGTTCTTTAAAACAAAAATATTAATGTTGACAAACTGCTGTGGTATAAGGGGAATAAAACACTTTGTGGTGGTAAGAGCCATCATACCACCCCGTCAATGATTATTTTTCTATAAGATCATGCTCTGTTGTGTTTTATTTCCTTACTTACATGCTCACTATAATCTACATGCCATTCACCACTTCTCTTTTTTATAAATGAGTATTCAGCTGTCATGGAGAGGTGGAAGGGTGAATGTATCCTTGTTTAAGTGCCTCTTCAGTGTATTCATCCATAGCTGCATTCTTAGGCGTTTATTAGAGATAGATTCTCTAATAGAAAGAGTGAACCCAGGGAACAGTTTGATGTCAGAAGGTGCCATTCACCTGACCTGGACTGTGTCACATAATACTGAAGATTGGCACAATGTCAATATTCAGTAAAGCTTACCGTCAATCATACGGAAAGGGTACGTTCATGGTGTCAAACACTTCAGAGCAGTTATGTGGCAGGGACATGAACTGTAGCGTTTGAGACAGAAAGAACTGCTTTGTGTTATTTCTTCATTGTTTCAGGAAATAATGTTTGTGTGGAGGATAAACTAGAATGGTTTGCTTTTCATGCGTAGGAATCACAAGCAGGGACATGGTCACCCACTGCGGCCACCAGTGTACAAATTTAAAATGTGTATGCGAGGCGAATACCTTGGCGAATGTCTCAAATCTGGGATCCTACGTCTTGCTCTAAAATGAATGACAAAATGGGCTTCAAAGTTTAGTTCGTTGCAGTTCTTTGTCCAAAGGGATATGCATTTGCCTTTAGCTCAACATCAGAAAACGTCAGTGAGTTTTTCTCTGGATTAGTACTAAATCCCTCAGATTAAGGTAGAAGGTATGCAGTCATGGAAGCTCTAGGAAGGTGAATGGTCAGTGGGTGCAGAACTGAAGTCATTCCTGCACAGAAATTGCAAAGACCATCGGGTCTCAAATTGAGCTGGATCCATGATGTACAACAAAGTCTTTTATAACAACTATAACAACAAGGGATCCAAGTGCAGAGTTTTCCAAATGAAAGTATAAGCAATAAATACAGGAAACCAGACAAACCTGGCAACAGTGCTCAAAGATGATCTAAGTATAATAAAGATAGTCCAGTGTCAGTAATATCAGCAGTAACAAACCATTAAAGAAAATAAATGGCTTGGAATGGCAAAGTGTATAAAGCAAGACATCAGAAAACTACATGCGGTAGTTGATGAACTTTCTGACTGCTATTAGATTAAATTAATTACATGGTAGCATGCACTGGTTTATAGTGGTCATCTTCAGGCTATGTCAAACCCTTTTAGTTAGAATGGAGCTTATTTTCACAGAATACACATAATTGTATTTAAATGATGTTGAAAGACATTCTGTAAAACATTTATTTCTCATTGCAGATTTTCTTTTACATTTGGTACAACTTAGCACTGGAGGTAGTTACTGACATTTCTGGAAACATGTAGTGTTATCACAGAGGGTGTATACCAATGGTACACAATAATATGAGTCTCTGGTAGACTGTTGGTGTCAGTGGACATGTCCATAGGCAATGTCAACCTTATGAAATGTGAAATGACTTCACAGTTAAATATGATATATGATGCAGTGACCCTGGTTGAAATATGCTACACAATTCTGCTCTATATAACAATTAAAGACAACTACTCAGTTAATTAGAGCTTTGGTGAAGGCCAAGAGCATTATGTTAGGTTATGAAGGTGTCTCTAGATTTGTTTGTTATATGCACTCTTTTGCTGCTGATGGTTTCAAAGCAATCATTTTTTTCAAATCAAATATCTTCAATTCTTTTTTTTGCTACAAAATACAAACATAGCAAAGGTCAAGATCAAAAGAGAGGTTTCAGGCATTTCTGATATGTTTGAGTTCATTCTCTAACTATAAAGCAAGAGGCAGTACATGTTTTATGATGAAATATAAGGGAAAATGAAGTATTACATTTCATATTCTTCTCTCTCTAACGGTAAAGGTCAGCAATATCGTTATATGAAGTAAAAATTCAGTAAATGGTATTATTCATTAAAAGTTTTCCAACATCCACAATCATTTTCTTTGAGTCCTTGAAAAGCCACTGAGGCCAGATGTTTACAATATGAACATCAGAAGCAATCTTATGTAATGTCTTACCTGTTTTGCCTGTGTTCTTCATGGAGGTTTTGTTAGATGACTTGACTGCAAAGCCCTCCAGTGTGAGCTCCTGGTACTCCTGAGAAACCAGTGCATCTTCATCTGGGATGTTGACAGGTGACTGGTTTCTCTCCCCACACTCAGGGTACATTGATGCCCATCTCCATGGCCCGTGGATCCCTTTAAGCAGATACAGAACCAAAAATCAAAATGGTCATACTTTCTCGTGTGCTTGCAAAAATAATGGGGATGGGGGTGGGGGTATAATGGGGAAATCAACCCCTATATGAATAATGTCCATTGATGTTCCCTGTCATCGGAAAGAAGACAGATGTTTAGCCTCAGCTGTCAATCACACCTTTTTAATCTTAGATTTTGAAGAAAGTTGCTTGATTAACAAGCATGATGTATTTCACTCTGATTAATGACCTACAGAATGACCTGCTTTGAACTTGTTTTGGACTACTCAGAGAAGAAAAGTGCTTTCTGTGTAAAATAATGATTTGGTTTTTCCAAATGATTATTTACAATTCAGAAAATTATTCTTTATGTGTGCTTATAACAAGGGACTCACAGACACTGAGTACGGATCCATGTTCTGAAAGTATTATTAAAAAAAAGAAAAGGTCAAGACAATCAGAGTCAATACCAAAAATACACAGAATACAAACAAAATCAACTCAGAGGCAATTGCATGGTCAAAAACACCAGAGATCAAAATCAGCAAAGATCAGAAGGCTAGGCAATAAGACTCAGAACTTACATGATTGCAAACAACCATTAAAGCTTCGCACCATAGCTAGAGTTCATGTGCCTTAAATGCCAGATACTCAGGAAAATCAGAGTTCCGGGAAGACGGCGCTCTGAGCAGCAACACTTTCCAGATCTTTTCAATTGACCCCTCAAAAATCATTTCCAAAGGCAAGTTAAGTCTCATTTGTTTATTTTAAAATAACCCGGAGTTTCAAACGAAATAATGATGATAGTTATACAAGTGACAAACCTATCAACATGAATAAACGCAGTGCCCCACCAGCCACGCCGGACAGATTACAAACAAAAAAAACAACAGAGCTGTGGAAGAGAAAGAGCCTCCGGATGATATCGCTACTAATACAAAAATACTGGAAGTTGTTAACAAGTTAGCGGACAGATTTGACATCCAAGAGAGAAGGATGGAAGATCTCTGCCGGAAAATGAAGGAAAATTCCAACTTGATTGCCGTGATGAGAGAAGAGGTAACCGATTACAAAAACAAGACGGTGGAGTTAGAACGGCGAGTCGGCAAACTATAAAATGAAGGTGCTGTCAGAAAAGTCTAAAGAGCAAGAAAGATACAAAAGAAGATGGAACTTACGTATCAAAGGCCTTAAAGAAAAGGAAAGCAAGGATGTCAGGGCAACGGTGATTTGTCTTCTTTCAAAAATCGCACCGGGAGTGCTGTGGAATGTAGACGACATGGTTGATACTGTTCATCGTATCGGTAGAAAGGCGCAGAGTCGCACGAGACAAGTCATTGTGCAGTTTGTTAAACGGGAGTGCAGAAATGAGATCTGGAAGCTTTCCAAAGAGTGTGATGTTTGCTAACAGACTGGCATTCAATTTGCAGAGGATCTAACCAAGGAAGACAAGATGGCACGGGAGCTGTTGTGGCCAAAGATTAAAGAGGCAAAATATCAGAAGAAGAGAGCATATTTCCGAGGGCCTTATGAGTTCACAGAAAATGTTCAGATTTTCCCATAAAAAGGCAAAATCCGGGGAAATATGTGTTGAGATTTATTAATGTGAACAAATGAGACACATGAGGTTATCTTTTGAGGGATCAATGCAACGTTACTTTTCCCATACATTTATTGTTAGCTTGTTCTAGCTAACTTATCTGTATTGCTACTTAATAATATGTTTAGATTTTGTTCTAAGTTTTTTTTTTTATTCGTTAAATACCAGGGGCATTAAAGACAGTATTAAGAGAAAGGCTATATTTTTATTTTGCAAAAGGCAGCAAGCACAGTGTATTTTTTTGCAAGAGACTCATTCCACTATGGAAGACTCAACTTTTTGGAGAAACCAATGGGGGGATACCATTTTGTTTAGCCATGGAACTAATAGATCTGCTGGGAAGCCATATGCTTTAACAACTGCCCCGGAAAAGTTGTTGAAGTTAAAGGAGATAAAGATGGACAATGGATAGCTGTGGTTTTGATTGTTGAAGGAACTCCACTGATTCTTCTAAATGTTTATGGTTATAATGGACAATCTAGGAACAGAATATTGCTGGAACAAACTTTAGAGACTATTAGTGAACTGAAAAGACTTTTCCCAACTGATAATGGATGGATAGATTCCCAACTAAGTATGCTGATTATGAATACAATCAAAATATTTCAAATTTTTGTGTTAATAATTCCCTAATAGATGTTAGAAGAAATAATCTGAACCTGGAAGTAAGACAATATTCATGGATTAGACCTAATGGGAGTTGCAAATCAAGAACAGATTTTTGGTTGATAACACAGGAACTNCAGCTCCTACTACTGATCATTGTATAGTTACTATCACACTGATGCCTGACACAGGAATAATATTTAGACAAAAATACTGGAAATTCAATGCAAATTTTCTAAACGATGAGCAGGTTTGTAATATGGTAAGGAAAATGTTATATTCACTCAAGACAAATGAAGAGATTGACTCATGGGGAAATAAGTGGGAATTTTTTAAATATAAAGTAAGACATTTTTCAATTGAATGTGGTAAAAGATTGTGTAAAAAGCAGAAAGAATTAGAGAGACAGCTGATAAAAGACATTAATGATTGTTGTAAGAAGGATCTGTCCATAGAATTGTAGACTAATAAGGAAGAAATGATTAGATTACAATCTAAATGAGATGATTTGTACATGAATAAGGCACAGGGGGCATATATATAAGATCCAGAGCAAAATGGATTGAAGATGGTGAGAAAAGCAGTTCTTATTTGAGTAGATTAGAAAAAACAAGACAAGGAAGAAATGCACTTACTACTTGAAATATAAATAATACAATTGTAACTGATCCAAAAGAGATAGATAATGAAGTATTTAAGTTTTATCCAAACTTATATTCATCATCTTTTTCTGAGGCAAATTCTGAGAACTTCTTCAAAAAAGTAGATCCAAGAAAATGGCTTTGGGCAAGTCACCAGGTCAAGATGGACTTACAGCTAACTTTTATCGTTTTTTCTGGTTTGATATAAGAGAAATTCTCTTTGAAGCACTGAAGGAATGCTTAGAAAATAATACACTATTAACAACAATGAAACAAGCTATAATTGTGTTAATACCAAAACCAAAAAAAGATAAAACTTTAAAATAATTTAAGGCCAATTACGTTACTTAATGTTGATTACAAAATATTTACTAATGCTTTAGCTAGTAGATTTAAAAGTGCTATAGGTAGGATCATTACTGGTACACAATCTGGATTTATTCCAAATCGATTAATACACAATAATATTCGACTGGTTTTAGATTTATTAGATTATTCACATTTGCTGGAGGATGATGGTATCATTTTTTTTCTGGACTTCTTTAAAGCTTTTGATAAACTTGAACCCAATTTTATTTTACAGTCTCTGCAACATTTTGGATTTGGGAGAAAATTCATTAATATCACTTCAATGTTATACAAACAAATGACAAGTGCTGTCTTACTTCAGTCAGGCACTACAAGAGATTTGATATTAATAGAGGAATACGTCAGGGAGACCCAACTAGCCCGCTTCTTTTTACTTTCAGTTGAATTATTAGCACTGTATGTTAGAAATAATGAAAGTATAAAACCTTTAAGTATTTTGGGTAGATCCTTGGTAATGACACAACTAGCGATGTGATGATACAACTTTATTTTTAAAAGACTCTGATCAAATACCTAATGCCTTAAAAGCCGTATCTTTTTTTTCAGATGCTTCTGGATTATATTTACACTTGAAAAAATGTGAGATCTTGACTATTCATGATAATACACAAAATTTTATTTATAATATTCCAGTCAAAAATGAGATCACATACTTGGGAATAACTATTATACAAAAAATTCCAGGGATAGGGAAGAAAATAATATTCAAGTTGTTATGCAAAAAATAAAAATGTATATATATTGAATAGCTGGTTACAAAGACATATTTCCATTTTTGGAAGAATCTTATTAACAAAGATGGACGAGATATCAAGATTAATTTACCCAGCGTATTCATTAGCGGTACCAGAAAGGTGCATTAAGGAAATAAGCCGAATTCATTATAATTTTATTTGGAATAATAAGCAAAATTTAATTCGAAAAGGTGATATGGTAAAATTAGTAGAAGAAGGAGGGTTGAATGTAATTGACTTTGGGGCAATGAATGGAGTTATTAAGTCAAGATGGTTACAAACATTTGTAAAAGATGAACAGTCTTTATGGTTTAGTCTTCCTTTTCATCTTTTCCAAAGGGTAGGAGGCATTTCCTTTCTTTTAAGATGTGATTTTGACCCATTAAAACTGCCTTTTAAGTGATCTGATTTTCATATGCAGGTATTACTATATTGGAAAATGCTGTACAAGCACATAAGGCTATAATTTGGAATAACAGATGTATTTTACATAAGAGGAAATCTTTATTTTACAAAGACTGGATGGAAAAGGGAGTTTGGGCTGTAATCCATTTAATGGATGATGATGGTAATATATTAAGTTATGATAATTTTAAGATTAAATTGAATTTGAATTGTTCATATAGACAATAATCTTTAGTTGTCAAAGCTTTTCCTGTAGCTTTGAGAAATCTAATCAAAGGTATATTACAATACTCTTCTGTAGTACCCACACCTCTGACTTTGTTTATTGATAAGAATAATTTCTTGGATGAAAAATGTAATAACAAGGTTATTTATTTATTTATTTATTTATTTATTTATTTATTCATTTTCCTCTTCCTGTTAAAAGGAGAGTTGTATCTCTAAGGTTTTCAAAAGTAGACACTCTCAAAGTTAGAGCCAGATACTTGTCATTTCCTCTGTTCCCTAAAATGAAAGAAGTACATTTCAAAACAATTAGCGATGTTTATCCATGTAACGAATTTCTAAGCGTAAGATTTAATTTGGATTGCAATGTCTGTGCATTCTGTCAAAATGATATTGAATCTCAGGAACATTTTTTTTTATAATTGTGTGATTGTTAAATCCTTTTGGGACAGATTGTATGAGTGGTTGAAAACAAAAAATGTAATAACTGCATTTGACTATCACATTGTTAAATCTGGTGTCTTTTTGGACAACAAAAACATTCAATATTTGTGTAATTATATGTTGATTATAGCCAAGTATTACATACACAAATGTAGATTTGTTAAAGTTTCTCCATGTTTCGTGGCATTTAAAAATTATTTAAATTTTTTTTTGAATCCTTAAAAAAACTAAAAATGAGGAGTGCGTTAAAGCTCGCTAAATTAGTGGCAGTATATATGCATTAACACCCAGGAAGATAACGTACTCTGTTATAATTTGTTGTTCATGTTTTCCTTTTTTTTTAAATATCATTTATTTATTTATTTATTTATTTATTCATTCATCCATCCATCCATCCATCCATTTTATTTATTTATTTATTTATTTATTTATTTATTTATTTATTTATTTATTCATTCATTTTATTTATTTATTTATTTATTGGGTAGGTTATTATTATGCTGTTTATAAAATGCTGCTTGGTCTTATTGGTAATGTGTTTAAAAGTGATTATAAGTTAACGCCTGTTTGTTATTTGAAACGATTTAATAAAAAAAAATTAAAATAAAAAAAAAATTAAAAAAAAAGGTTACTCAGGAAATGAACTGGGTAACTGAAGAAGTCATTCAGGGCAGAGTGCCCTCTGGTGCTCTGGAGGGGGATTTCCCGGACTGGACATCACAGTGCCATACGAACTGTGCAACAATTTCCTCCATAATGTCAACTATTATACTGTCTCTTAAATAAAAAGAAAATGAACCCTTTACTGCATGGTGTTGCCATATGGAAACTTTTAATTTATCTCCATTTTTTTTGTATAGACAATAATAAAAA
>CM074953.1:23831186-23844070 GCA_037577455.1 Pangasius macronema | reverse complement strand
AAAGATGGAGTTCGTAAAAATAAAAAGTTCATGAGGTCATATATGTATTGTGTACTTGGATTGAAATATATATAAAAAATATCTTCTGATAGCTTCTGCTTTTCCCACCACCAAAAAGCAGAAGCTAACTGTTATAAATCCGTATTTCAAACCTTCCTGCCATCCAGTCGTTGAATTATATTTAGTTTAGTATATTTAGGTATTTATTAATTGTGCTCAATGAATTCTACTTATTTTCTTATTTATTGACAATAAAACGGTGTTTAGATCATTTTTAAATTATTTTAAATCAAGAAATTGTGGTTTGTTGTTGTTAAACTTTTTATTCTTTTCTTTTTTATATAAAATTTGATATTTTATTCAACGTGATAACCACGATAGTCATAAATAAATAGTAAATAAAGGCATAATAAACTGAAATTATATATAAAAAAATTAAATGTATGAAGACAAAAGTATAAAGAAGAATCCCAGCAGGTTGGCATGCTTGTTTACTCATTATTTCAAAAGTAAAAAATAAATACAAACAAGACTTAAATGAATGAGAAATATGCACTTTGTCATTTTGAACAAGAAACACTGCTCCATTTAAAAAAAAAAAATTATATATAATATATATGTTTTACAGGATTTGTGTTCACTTAAAAGGAATTTACTTACTGTTTTAAACCTTTTTAAAAAAAAAATTGATGTGACCCCCTCTCTTGGACGTAACCCGGATACACAGTAACCTAAACATACCCAATCGGGAGTTCCACAATGCCCACAACTTGTGGCCAAAGATGAGGATGGGGCACTGATTGACTGGTACACAGAGCTCTTGTTTCACCACCATAGACCAGTACAGCAACTGTAACACTGCAGGCAAGGTCTCTCCTCCCATCTGAAGGAATCAGCCCCTCTCTTTTCTAAGGGAGAACCATGGACTCGGAAGTCCTGATTTTCATCCCAGCCACCTCACAATCAGCAGCAAATGAGTGTGTCAGAGACCCAGTTCAGATGGTGCCAACAGAACATCATCTGCAAATAACAGGGATGCTGCTTTTAGCCCCTCATACTGGCCACCTCTCCAGCCTTGGCTGCATCTTGATATCTTGTCCAAAAATGAGCATCTAACTTTAACTTTAAACTTTAAAATCTCATCGGTAGTTGATTACCACAAAACAAAAATTACAATATTAGTGTATAGGACTTCCACCTATTTTACGTACACGTGTTTTACGATAAACTGCGAGTGCATCATGTGGTTACACACAGACATCAAGATTTTGCATATGAATCACCACAGTGGTTACAATCAAAATCAAAAAAGCTTGGGAATCCAGGATGTGGAATTAAGGAAGAATCAAGTTTTGTACTATGAAGCCACCCATCGTGCATTGCGCAGCATGAAGCTTTTTTGTTTTGATTGTCTCTGTTGTTGTGGTTCATATGCAAAATTTTGATGTCTGTCTTCAGGATGTATGATCATTTTAATGCTATTAGTGCCGATACTGCAGTTTTGCAAGGTTGGTGGCTATAAATGCCAAAGGTAAACAAAATTAAAAACAAAACACCATTATAACTACTGATGAGCTTTTAAAGTTATTAGATGCTCATTTCATGACTTTGTCATCACCAGCAAGACAGGGAGATAGTACCTGATCCCATTCAATCTTGGCTTTCTTTGCCACAACAACTGTGCTTTACAAACACACAGTTACAGCAGATGAAGAAAAGCTAACACAAGAAGTACGAGGACCAAGAACTAAAGCAAACACTGCCCACCACAATGGTGACTTCAAATGAAATAAATATCAACATCTAAACCTTTATTAATTCTCAATAAGAGCTTCTCTAGACGTCTGACAAAAATAAAGCCAGTCTGGTTAGTCATCCTCTGCTGAGATCTTCAGAGATTTAATGTGTTTGACTCGCAGTTGATTTTACCAAGTGCTCAATCATCAGTTATTTGATCATTTAATTTGATCATACATCTCGTGAACTTCAACACTACTTTCTAGTGTTTCTTTTAACATTGTGTGCAGTGTTCACTGAGGATTTTGCTGTGTATGTTGTACATTTCAGCATCTATCCAAACAGAGTTTTGTACCTGTANATCTATCCAGAGTTTTGTACCTGTAAATGTTTTTTTAAATTATTATTTTATTTTATATACATACAATCATGAAAAAAAGTTTATTATTTATTATTACAATTTTTTATTTATTATTATTCTACAAGTGTCTGTATTTTATGTCTGATGCTAAGTGCAGCATAAGTGGCTCAGTGGGAAATGCTGTCACCTCCCAACAAGAAGATCTCTGGTTTGAGTCCCAGCTGAGCCAGAAAGTTTTTCCTTCAGGTTTCCCTCACAATCATTTCTACACACTTAATGTCCACGAATTAACAGATTTCCATATTGACCCACAGTTACTGCCTATCTGTGGCTGAGTTGTTTTTGTTTTTTTTTTGTTTTTTTTAATTTATTTATTTTTTTTTATATGGCTAAGATTTTGGGTTTCTGGTTAAAGACTACTCTCTATGTGGTTGAATGAAGGCTGAGATTGGGTAGCACTATTAAAATTTGTTCTGGCCCAGTTCAGGGCTGGTTAGAAGTTACTATTTGGCTGAGATTTGGGCCAGTTATGGCTCATGTGTGGCTCGTGCCTGTAGTCCAGATCTGGGCCAAACAAGGGCTGTAATTCTTTGCTGCATGTGGGCTGAGTGTAACTGGTCATTTGGCCCAGAGCTGGGCCAGACAACAATTGTTATGTGGGTTACGGCTTCAGGTGCAGTTGTTCTAAAGATGAAAAAGCACAAATTAGCTGGTCAAAAACTTAATTTGAGCTTGATTTTGGTAAAAAAAAAAATCTCATGTAAAATCTAACATAATGACACATGCAAGTATATAATCATATATAAATACACATGATCAACTTTGACAATTTGTTTTAAATACAGCCTATATATTTATACATATAAATATTTATATATTTCTCCATTGTTTTTAATTTGATTATCTTTCGCACTGCCTCATAAGATTGTAGTTCTTACCTACATTATACAGTCTTGTACCTGTGTCTTTTTGTCTGGTTATCAAAACATTTTGCTTCAATTTAAAGTTTATAGTGTTGTGATTCACCTCGTAGCTGGTTGGCTTGGTTCATAGCTTATAACTTTTTGACAAAGATGGATCACCTAACAACCCAAATCGTATTTAGTGAACTCATTCAGCAGTTTTTCTCCCCACCAATCCTGTCATGAGCCAGTGATGAATAATTAGACTTTAAAGAAGATGCTGAACAAACCAAACACTTTCATACTTTGATGCTACTGAAATGAGACAACAGACTATTTTATTTGTTCATCTTTATTATTTTTTGATTATTTATCACACAATCATTTAACTCATTGTTAACCACATATTACCCCTTTAACTATAGTACCACATATAGATAAACCAATATACGAATATAAACATCATCAATCAAGACAACTTTGTTCGTTTTCTTGCTTGATGTTGATTTTCACAGATTTTTCCACAATATTTTGACACTTTTCAATTATGAAATGTTTCACAATTAAACAGCAGTATAACATGCACCAGATCTCCAAATAAAATAACATTCCCACAATCCCATTTGCCAGTTTTAAAAAGCTGAATATAGTAAGGTCAGCCTCTTGACTGAGTCCAGACACAGACCAGTATGTGATTACATAAGCAAAAAAAAAATTCAAAATCTTACTGGTGTTTTTATAACTCAGCAGTTTTCATTTTCATCATCATTAAAAACTGAAGTTAAGAACTCCAAATCTCCACAGTCTCCAGCTTTCATTTTTTTAGACAGTGTCTGTGTATTCATTGTCGGTGGCTCTTCCTCTGTGAGCAGATCATCTCCTTCTGTGATTTTTTTCTGAAGAAGAATTTCATTTTTAATCCTCTCGAGTTCAACAATGCGGTCTTCAAATCCAGGACGTTTCTCTGCCTTCTCCGTTTTGATCAAGATTTCAAGGTATTCTGCAGTGGAGAGAGAGCTGGCCTTCAGTGCAATTTTATTCAGTTGATTCAAGCAATCAGAGGACATTTTGATTAGCATCCTCAATTTGGCCTGAATTGAAGTTAATTCCTTTTCAAGGACATCAAGCAAATCCTGCATTTGCAAAATTCTTCCGTGTGCCTTCATGAAGTTTTCTTTCAGCTCTTTAATGGTTTTTTTCTCTATTTTCTTTTCATATGTCCACATTGCCTTTTCCTTTAAATGAAAAGTGTGAGAGCAGGATTTAGGGCAGATAACACAGCATCCAGATTCATCCATCACAGCGCAAGTCTCCACAGAATCTTCTGCAGGGAGGAAGCAGGTGGAGTGGCATGTGAATGAGCATAAGTTGCAATTCAGGGCAAAACTGTCTATGGGGTTTCTTCTTGGTATTATCACCTCAACTTCTTGCTCAAAATCCTCACTTTGTTTTATGCTATTTCTCTCATTTTTCAAACATTCCTTCATTGTGTTAATTTCTCTCAGTTTAGTGAGGCCAGCAGTGATTTGAGGGGTCAGATCTGCCATGGCTTTTTCGAGGCGCTCTCGTTCTTCCAGAACTTTTTTCGTCAGTGTTAGATCTTTATTTTCAGATTTGCCCAGTGCCTTGAAAAAGGCCTTCATCTGTTTGAAAGTTGATGTCCAGACAATGTTGTACAGTTTATTACCATTGTCTTCACAATCTTCATCTGAATCACTGTCAGAGGTTGTAGGCTCTTTTATGGTCTTGTCTGCATACACAGCTGTGTTGTTGAACTTGAAATGGATGGGCTCTCCCTTTGTATTTTTCTGACAGGGCAGATCTGCTGCTTTGATGGCTTCCAGGACTGGGATTTCTTCACTATCTGCAAATGTCACCATAATCATGATGTTCTCTCTGATGTCTTTGCCAAAAATGGACAGAATTGAGTCAAAGATGTACCTCTGATTGGCACTCAGGCGAGCCAGAGAGGCCTGGACGACAAAGCAGACGGCATCAATGTGATCAATTCCCAAAGGGCTACAAAGAAAGCTTTTCAGCTGCTTTGTAACCAGTTTATCATATTCGATTCCTCTTGTATCACCAAAGCCAGGTGTATCTATGATTGTGAGTGGGTAGGGAATTTTAAAGCCAGGCTGACTGTACAGCTCATAAGATGAGACGATAGATGTCTGACTCTCGGCCTGTGTGCGATGAGTCTCTTCGTGGATTAGTTTGAAGCGATACGCTTCCTCCCACTTTACGCCCAATATGTAGTTGGCCATCACATTGATGAGCATGGTTTTTCCTGCACCTGTCGCTCCTACAAAAAGAATGACTTTGTTTTTCACATCCTCGACCTGTTTTCCAAAGACATACTGATCAAACTCTTCATTCTCTTTCATTTTTTTGTGTAGTGTAAGTTTATAAATTGAAGGATTCCCCTTATGTATGCGTGAAGATTGATCCAGGAACAATCCACTTCCAGCCTCGTCTGACAATTTGCTCTTTGAACATGCAGAAAACACAGTTTCAGGGCTGGGGAGACTCACTCCATCACTTCCACAGTTTGCAAAAATTCTGGCTATGTAGTCTGTGTTTGCTTTTAGTCCCTGAAAAGTGTAATCCCTGCTTGCAGATTTCACAGATTTCCATGGCTTTTCGGTTTCCTGATCCTTTGGTCGTTCTCTGAATTCCAAAACGTATCCAGTGACCATAATATCTTCGCCCACAGATTTAGGGACATCCCAACTTAATGTTGCAGACTCAGATTTTACTCTTTTGACTGTGGGTGCTCCTGGAGGAGCACATGGAAGGGTCCTGAAGAACTGTGTTTTGTCACTTGCCAGACTCACACCTGGACGACACACTGCCTTACAGTTAAAACAGTATTCTTTATGCGGCTGTAGCTGCTTGACAGTGACCTGATCAGAAATCCCATCAGTATATACCTCTGTCCATTCAGAGCTCTCTGCAGACTTGTATGAAATACAGTACGAGGTCACACAACTAACGCCGTGGTCAGGAGGCGTGATCTGCAGATGTATGCAGTCATGCGCGGCACTCAAGAAATTGGGCATTGGGGGTTTTGAGGGAAGCTCGTACTCTGAGCTGATGAGTTTTGCTCGTTCATAAACACGAATTGAAGAGGCAGTGCTGAGTTCATCTGGGATCGATACAATGCAGAATTCAATGTTCTTTCTTCCTTTATTGGCTTCTTTGAAATCTACAAAGGCCTGTATGTTTTCCCTGTTCTGTGCAGTTACATCTTCCAAAGAAAACCATTCTTTTGCCCTTTCTGTAGAGCTTTGGTCATAGCTTGGCTGTTCCCCTTTGTCACTTGTTTGTTGTTTAAGGTAATTCTTTAAGTCTGAAAGGTAGAGTTCCTTTTCATTTAAGGAGGAGAGTGCAAAGGCTACCACATAGTCATTGGATGATTTCAAGACAATCTTGTCCAGGTCATTGCTGGTTGAAAGAACAGGGATGTCTTCCATGATGTCGAGGTAAGATCCAACCACAGTGATCTCCCGCTCTCGCTCATTTAGGTACTTATTTATCAGAACACCCTGAAATGGGGACATTTCTTTTCTGTTCAGAAAATCTGAAAGCTCCTGTTCTTCTTTTCCTCCACCCCTTATAGATGGAAGAAGCCTGCAGAGATGTTTCTGAAAAATGACTTTGTACTCTGAGCAGAGGTCCTTAAAGTTTTTGAGCTTGGCTTTGATTTCAGGGAACTGGATGGCAACATTGTCCCTCATCAGGTCTTGACACTGAATGTCACAATCATCAAGTCCATCCATGATCCGTTGTGCTCGTCGTACCAGGCTAACGCTGATCTCCCTGACTAACTGAGCAGCTGCTGAATCAAGTTTTTTCAGAGGATAAAGCCACACGGTCATGGGCACAGCATTCTCTCCTTTTCCCCCCAACAGTTTTGGCAGCTCTGAGTACACCTTGATGGCATCTACGTAAGTAACTGGATTATTTTCCAGAGCAAAATCTCCATGGAAAGTGCAGCTGAACTTGTCTATTTTGTCTTTGTCCAGTTCTTTCATGGTCAAAGATGCCTGGCCCTCAATTGATATTGTAGGAATCTTTCTGATTGTTGCATGGAGGTCGCCATGTATGTCTTGATGGCTTTCACTGGATGAAACCTCACGATCAAAGATAAAGAATGCCTGAGCTCCATACAGTAGAGCCGTAACAATATGTGTGGCCGAACCCTCTTTAAATACATTACTGTGCTTTACATTCCCTACTCCAAGATGCTCCATAGTTAACTGCTCAAAACGTGTGGTTGTCCGATACTGTAAAGTGACTCGAGACTGATTTTTGGACTTCTTCTTGTCATGTAAATAGTCAGCTGAGCCTTTCACACTGACTAATCCACATAGAAAGCTGGCTTCAAGAGATGCAGAGACACTCAAAGCTTCTGCTTTGTCTTCACTTGAATCTGAAGCAATGATTTTGAAGTCAGTGTTTGGTTGTGTATGTACATTAATATTCTTCTGCAGCATATCAGAGTCCCAGAGAGTTATTCCTTAAAAGAAAGTATATAATTGAGTGTTATATTAAGCCAAGAACTATGGAAGCATGCTATGAACATGTACTGGTAAATGCCATTTCATTTCACTTTGAGTGCATTTTTGGCTTATATTTTAGTAATAGCTTTAAGAGTATTCATCCATTCTCTGTTTTAGGTCTATTTGGATAGTTTTATTTCATATCTATATTAGCATATTGTGAATTCTAATACCTGGAATGAGAGAATCCTTTCTGCAATCATACAGCATTCCCAACTGAAACGGTCGGCCAAGACAAGCCAGTTCAATGGTCTCAGAGTCAGGCATGTTTCTGATGAAGCTGGTTGTGGTCTCTGTTCTCAAATATGGCTTCCCTTTCTAGAACATAAATTATGTGTGTGTAAATATGAATTTGTTTAATGAGTAACACTTTTACAATTGAACTCTTCTCTGAGCCTGTTTAAAATGATACCAAAATAGAAATGGACAACAACAAATAAAATCCTACCTGCCCACATTTTCAAAATAAGAACAAGCAATTTCTAAAAGAAAACACGCTTGGATTTCAGAAGATTTGTTTTTTAATTAGTGGGTGAATTGCCATGCAAATGAATATTTGTTGTTGTTTTTATAGCAGTGCAACAAGGAAAAAGCACAGGTATGCTCTTATCTGACAGCAATACAGCTTAACACATCATAAAAGAAAATACAATGCTTTAAATGAAATGCATCCAGATGACTGCTAAAGATCTTAAGGATGAATCATTTTAATTTGTAACTAGGAGTTACAGAGGCACACAGAAGATAAGAATACACAACTTGTCATCCCTCTGGAACAAGAAAATCAAATTAAGAATGATTCATAATGCAGTCCAGCAAATTACTGCATTCACCACTAGTAATCCCATGCAATGATTAAACATATTGCATTAACATATCTTGCATTAATAGCAGTTTTAATGCTCCTTATGTACTGTTATATTAGGTCGGTGCACATTAGGTGTTGGTTTGTGATGTCATTTTTATTTGCTTGGATTCTTTTCTTTTCTTCTTGTTCTCTAGCTCTGTTGTTCTCATCTATTTTTCTTTTTTCTTCTGCTTTCATTTTAAAATCTTCCAGCTCTCTCAGTTTCTTCTCATTTTCTTTTCTCTCTTCTTCTTCTTTTTTTTTAATTCGATCCAGTTCTTCCTGGATTCTTTTTTTCTCCTCTTCGGCTTGTTGATATTGTGACCAATATGAACCACCCATTTTCAGAGTCTCTCTTTGATGGAAATAGATATTTCGAGTTTTCAGATATGTGATGTCAGAAGAGAGAGAAAGAGAAAGAGAATACTGTTAAATTATTTTTAAAAGTTCACAAAGTGATTTTTTTTCCCAACAAAGAATCAGTTTGTGATTTTGCTAAAGGTGCACTGAATAATTTTAACAACTAGCAGTTTAAATGCAGCATTACACAAGATTTCAGTTACCACTACTTTTGCAAAAATGCAGTTTTAATTATCAAAGTAAAGCAACCTTGTGTAACCCATATTAATCTCAACATGGTTTCCAAACTCTTTAGAGCTCTTTAGGTTTTATAACCATTGCCAGCCAGATGAGCAGAGGTCCTCAGAAATGTATTTTGTCTGTGCCATGATACACTTCCACAAACATGTGTTGTGAAGATCAGACTTTGATAGATCCCTGTTCTTTAAATAAAACAGGGCACACAGCGACACCAGATTTTCATCCCATTAGCTAAGTTTACATGAACACTTTTTGCTTCAGTCAGAATGAATTTATTCTGACTGATGAATTCGAAAGTAGAGTTCACATGGACGCTATTTAATACACTGATCAGGTTTATGTGTGCGTTTGTCACAAGGTTCTAATCAGATTTAGTCTTGACATGTGTACACTGCACAAACATACAGTGTTTCCCGCTGCTGTCACATAATAGCCATCCTCACTTTCTTTTGTTTTAAAACAGCAGGTTTATTATTCATTTTGCAGGGCTCAACATTAATGCTTGACCACTTTTCCAGGACAAGTGGCCTTTTTGAAGGGCCAAGTAAAATAGAATTTTACTTGCCTGACCGGACAACTAGCATTATTAAAACTTTCCTTGTCAAACTCCTCCTCGTGGAGGAGGACTTTTTGAAGGACTTACTTTTTGAAAGTAAAAGAAATATGTTGATGGAATAATTCAAAATGTTTTTATTTATAACATGTGATATAGATAAGCAACATAACATGACCAAGGGAGCTGTTTTATCGAATATTATCACAACTGCAAATGTTACAGGTTTTATAGTCTATTAAACAAGTAGTTAGTATTAAATCACTTATATTTTAGACTCGGTATTGACTGTTTTTCTTCTATTTCACCAGTTCCAAACAAAGATCACAGAAGAACTGTTACAGAACGATCCAGCTTTTTGAACAAATTGGTTGAATGAACAGCTCAGTGGCTTAAATGACTGCCATCTATAGTACTGGCAGTTAAGTTTCATATTTAAAAATATCATTGCATTTTTTCCAACACTTCTTATTAGTACATTAAAAAAAGTATTTAAAACATTAAACACATAACATTTTTTGCAGTTGTAAATTATGTAATTTGATTAGTAACAGCCCTGAAGTGTCAAATTGTAATTGAATTTACTGAACAAATATAAAAATTTGACATGAAAGATGATTACAGTTAATAAGGTTAAAAATGCCCATGCAATGAATATCACAAATAAGCAGACTAAAGTATGTAAAAGCTGATGAGAATACTACTTCAGAATAAATGATATTTCCATCGACAAGTAACTTTTTTATTCAAGTGAATTGGTCATTCAGGGCATGCTAGAACAAATATTAAGGACAAGGCTTAAGGTCGAGTTGAATTTGTATCTTAATTAGAGGACGATGAGCACAAGAGCTGTTGTGCTGTGCTGCTTATATTTATCATGTAGTAAAAGCACCCCTTTCTGTTCCCAAAACTGGTTGTCTATGATTGAGAGTTGGAAACAAGGACTGATATGACATTTTTATTCTCCACTTCACAGACACTGAGTGAAAGGTGAGTTTTACAATGACACAACAATGATTGTTTATTCAACAACAACAACAACAGCAGCTCGTTCTGTGTGGCATATAAAGTGTTTACATGTCCTGTCGATCGGATTACAACAGGAATAAACCACTCCTTACAATATGACTGAATTTTTAATTGGATTTGGCAATTCATTCCGATTGACCTGGTTACATGTGACTTTTTTATTCTGATTGTGCTACTAGTCTGATTACAATCGGATTATTAGGGTTCATGTATCCTCAGCTACTGATTGAAATCATCTCATCACTGGTGGAGCACCGTCAAATTAACTGCTAATCCTTGAGCCAGAAAAGTTTTGCTTCATCCCTAGTCAGACAAACCAGAACAAGCTTTCATCGGACGTATGCGTCTGGCCCGAAGTTAACTTCCGCTCTGTGCTTGTTTATCGGTCTGGCTAGTGGCTAGTAATATGCTCCAAATTATCACACTGGGTACTGAAGCAGGATTATGCTGCTTGCAAATGGGCTGATCTCCGTTTCCAGACATTTCCATTATGCTTGTGTTTCTCTTTTTGTAATCTCCCAAGATAGCCATTGTTTTAAGGGCTCTAGACTGTCCTATAGCTAAAGCAAAAGTGCCCATTTCATTAATGGTTAAATAAATGTGTCAACAACGGACACAGCATTGAGTTCCCTCGAAAGGGAATGTCTAAGTGTTATGTATGCAAGCTTGGTTCCCTAAGAAAGGAATGAGATGCTACACCTTGTTGCCCTCTTTAAGGCATCCCATTGCTTCTCCATTCAGAAAAAACAAATCTGCTGTAAAACAGTCACCCTTTTATGTGAATGGATACTCCCTGTGATATGATCTGACTGCTGTCAGCCAATAGGTTTGGTGTGATTTTACAATATTCAGACACCAGGTGCCATGGGACACATCGCCCATAGCGTCAGCAACTGACAGAGTGCCTCATTCCCTTCTCAGGGAACTGGGTTTACATTCCTAACCCTTAGATGTTTCCCGTGGTTATGCAACACTCAATATTCAAAAGCCATATCTTTGTCTTTGTATTTTTATAACAGTTAAGGGGATTTTCCATGACAGTACTTTTCAGTGTATTTGTCGATTATGTCTTATAATGTGTTGTTTTAAGTAAAGACAATGTCCGGGTTTTGGTCTCTTACAATATAAAAGTATGCTACTGACTCACTCATAAAGACTGTCCTTACTGCCATCTACTGGTCTAATAATGTAACTTCACTAAAGCTGAAATCACAATCACTAATAGACCATTTTCTCAGTATCAGATACGGCATATTATTTATTAGGGCTGTCAACTCGATTAATAGCAAATCAATTAATCATCCAAAATAAAAGTCTGTGTTTACATAATGTGTGTGTACTGTGTATATTTATATGTATATTTATACATTAATATACACACATACATGTATATATACAGTACTGTGCAAAAGTCTTAGGCCCGTCTGTATTTTCACCCCAATAAATAGTTTTAAATCAGTTATTTACATCATTTACAGTAGTGTGTCAGTAGGAAATATCAGTTTACATTTCCAAACATTGCTTTTGCCATTATTTTTAATAATCCAGTGAGATTTCTGTATGCACAAGAAGTGTGACAATAGATCACATAGATGCTCCACACTGAGATCTGGTCTCACCATCATTGAGTCATGTCTATTATTACATGAAGAAACAGAACAAACTGACACTGACTAAATCCAGAAGAACTGTGGCAATATCTCCAAGATGCTAGAAGAAACTTACCTACAAACCTCCCTGAAAAACTATGTGCAAGTGTATCCAGTACAGGCATCTACAGCCATTCTCCTGGAGAGCTACCGTCCAGCAGACTGCAGCCCCAACCCTGCTCCAACACACCCGTCTGCATTATCAAGTAACCCAGAACACCTTGATTAGCTGGTTCAGGTGTGTTTTATTGGTGTTGGAGCTGAAGTCTTGAGGATGGTAGCTCTCCAGGAGCAGAGGAGGAGACCCCTGATCCATTCCAATAGCTGCTTTAAATGCAGCACCAAATATTGATTTGATTTAGTTAATAAAGGTTAATTGATAAAATAGATTTATTACATTAGTTTTGAAAGCATTCCCACTTCACAGAATTTTTACACAAGTGCCTAAAACTTTTCACAGTCCTGTAGATTTGCAGGTAGTTTTCTTGAAGCATCTTGGAGACATTGCCACAGCTCTTCTGGATTTAATCTGTCTCATTTGTTTCTTTTTTTTTCATGTAATAATAGATGGACTTGATAATGGTTACACCAGATCAAGCCAGTTATTTACATCTTTTGCTGTAGTGTGTAGTGGAAATATTAGT
>CM074953.1:23804503-23814647 GCA_037577455.1 Pangasius macronema | reverse complement strand
GCTGCCGGTGATCCAGACCCCCCTACGCTCTGGACCAGATGAGCATCACTCCTGAGCTGCTGGTGATCCAGACCCCCGTCCCCCCTCCCCCTTCACTCTGGACCTGTCCACCGACAATGCTTCACACTGCCGCGAAGACGCTTCAGCTGTTTTCTATGGACTACACTAACGCACATTGTACATACACACACACACACACACACTACAGTGTAAACCCATATGAGGATGGGTTCTCTGTTGAGTCTGCTTCCTCTCCAGGTTTCTTCCTATCACCATCTCAGGGAGTTTTTCCTTGTTCATTAGAGATGTCACACTCACACTTCACTATACTTTTGTTTGTGTAAAGCTGCTTTGAGGCAATGACCCTTGTAAAAAAGCGCTATACAAATAAAAATGAATTGAATTGATAAATAAAGTACAAGGTAAAATTTATATGTTAGTGGTAATAGCAGATTCAGTAGATGGATGGAAGTAGTGCCATCAGTAGATAAAGCTGCAGGCACAGTAATTAAATTCTTGACAAGACCTCTCTTGAATTTAATTCAAGAATTTAATTACTGCACCTGCAGCTTTATCTACTGATGGCTTGGTAATTCCAAGGTTTGGTATGCCATCAGAAATCAGCTCTGACAATGGTTCAGCATTTGTTCAGAACACAATGAAGAAAGTATTGCAGCAACTAAGGATAAAACAAAGGCTGGGATGTGTTTATCATCCTCAATCACAGGGAAAGGTGGAGACAGTTAATGGTACTCTCAATCTAAACTCAATAAGATTTGTGCCAGCAATAAGCTTAATTGGATTGATGATTTACCCCTTGCACTCATGAGCTACCGCATGCAAACTAACAGAATGACTCATCTAACACCGCATGAAATGCTTAGGGGTCGACCCATGCCTGCGCCAGGATGGAGAGGTACCTATAAGGGACTCAATTTGGAACAATTACAACTAACTGTTATACATAAAGCCATCTATTTACAGGAAAAGAAAAAGGAGCCAAAAGAAGAACCAGTTACTCCATGTCCAGTGGTACCAGAAGATCAGGTGAATCTAAGAGTGTTCAGAAGAAAATGGAATGAACCCAGAAGGGAAGGACCCTACAAAGTGGTAACAGCTACACCAACAGCGGTACAAGTAGAAGGTAGTACTACTTGGTGTCATTTAAATCACTGTACCAGAGTCCCTAGAGTAACACCAGAACAGCAAAAAGAAAACAAACAGTAAGCGGGGACCTCAGAGGACAGTCATGAAAAGACAGAGACAAGCACCGCTGACGAGGAGCAAAACAAACCCAGGTGGAGTTTGATGGAGGAGGACCTAAGACAACATCCACCCCTGTGGATCCAGAGCGTGAAGAGGAAGATCTTACAGACTGATTCTAAAGTGTACACAGATTCAGTAGGACTGCCAAGAGGTATACCAAATGAATTCAAAGCCAAAGATGAAATGAGGTCAGGATTTGAGTCTATTTTTGTATGGATAAGCCCCAATAAAAATGCAGAATGGATCAATTATATTTACTATAATCTTATATTTATACAACTGAGTTGAGGGTTAAGGGCCTTTCTCAAGTGCCCAATAGTGACAGCTTAGCGGTGCTAAGGCTTGAACTCATGAGCTTCTGAGCAGAAGCCCAATGTCTTAACCACTGAGCTACCACTGCCCATGTTGTACTTATATCCCTATTAATACTGCACCAGAAGAAAAATTCACTGAAGCCATGAACAAACTAAAAAACCTCAGACAAGAAATGATTGAAAACACAGGCAGATTGGCAGATGGGATTGGTTTGAACTAAATTGGGAATAAGGAATGTCGTTGTTGGTGGGTTGTTGTTTTGTTGTTTTCTACCTACTTTTAGAACTCTGGTGGCAAATGCAGCTGCTAAACAGATGATGGGTGATGCAGAAAGTACAAAAAAAGGACCCATGGAACATTTGGCTTGAGATGATGGATATTCCACAAAAAACAGAAGATCCCAATTCCTCATGTGAGGATGAAGAAGATGAATGGGTGTAAGTGCTAGCCTAACCTCTCCCCATGGGTAATTCTCCACAACACATAAAGTGTTTGAGATGAAGACCTGTCAGTGTACCAGGATACGGCTTCTGCATATAAAAGATACTGTATGTGTAATGTGTGTGTTTGTTACAGTATAAGAATAATTGATTGGTGTATACTCTACACCGTCATAACCACAGGCAAGCGCAGAACCTATTGCACACTCATGCTTCTATAACACTGTTTGATTTTTAGTGAGATGAGATTTTTACTCCTTCCTAGTCAAGTGGGGAGGGAGATGTTTTCTCCACAAGAGAGCAATTCCAGAATTCAGTCATTGATAAAAAGGTTGGGTGATCTACTTAGTTCACAGGATAGGGGTAATTGAAATTACTGGATTGTGTGATTGCACTCTTGAAGAAGGTAATGAAAGTGAGACTTCTTAAGTCTCAGAGGTGGGAAATATATAGAAACACTGTAACCATAAAATATTAGCCACAAAATGTATACTCAGATTTGATAATTAACAATCTGAAATATTTTATCCTCAATAGTATAGATGTATGGAACCGGTGTAGTGCGCAAGGTGACACGGAGGCCTGAAAGTGATCTATATGACCTTACATAGGCATCGGTATCCTAGGCCTGAAAGTGACCTATATGACCTTAAATAGGCATTGGAATCCTGCTAAGTGGGGGAGAACAGGAATAAGCTGTAAAATTAAGAGAGTAAGGCTTCCTTAAACCATAACATAAGCATATATGGGAATGTTGGGTCTTGTGAAAAACAGAATGTGGAAGTTTTGTTCATGTAAATGTATATAAGAATGCCCTTTCTGAAGAGATGGGTAGTTCTACAGAGAACTGCTTGGCTTGATTCTTGAAAGAATTAAGTCTATGGCCTCAACACCTCTGCTCTCTGGCATGATCTTTGATCTTCATTACTTGCTATGACAGTGCTCAATAACTCTGTAGTCTGAGTAGAGTTAAATGTGTCTCTGTAGAGTTAAATGTGTGTGAGTGAGACAAGTACAGAGTCTAGTGCAACCACTGGGTTATGTTTCATCTCAGGGAATTTTTCCTTGTCACCATTGCCTCTGGATTGCTCATCAGGAATAAATTCATACATTTAAAATTTATATCTTGGATGTATTAATTTCGGTAAAGCTGCTTTATGACAATGTCTGTTGTTAAAAAAACGCTATACAAATAAATTTCAACTGAATGGAAGTTTTTTATCTCGGTATAACTTTATCCACTGATAAAACAAAGATTAGAAGAAGAATTAATTTTTTTCTTGATGAGTTTCAAGAACAAATAGCTAAACAGATCCAACAGGGTGTGCAAATATCTGCCCACAGTTGCTTTTTTCATGAAGTTCAACTGTAATAAATATTAAAGATATGCAGTCAGGTACATAAATATTTGGACATTATTTTGTATGTGTATACCACAGTATATAGGAGTTGAACTTAAATAATGAACACCATTTCAAAGTGCCGAGTTTCAGCTTTAATATAAAGGTATTTACATCCAAATCAGGTGAATGGTGTAGGATTTTCAGCACATAGTTTTATATGTGCCCCCTTTTTAAGGGACCAAAATTAATTGGACAAAGTACCATAATAATAAATAGTAATAGTTGGATGAAAGTCCTTTGCATCCATTGACTGCCTGAACTCTAAAACCCATAGACATCAGCAGATGTCTGATTCTTCCCTGGTCATGCTCTGCCAGACCTTTACTGTGAGTGATAATGTAGCCCTATACACTTCAGAATTCATCCTGCTACTTTTGTCAGCAGTCAATTAAATACAAGGGAACCAGTTCCAACTCTCTGTGTTTACTCTGGTATTCTGTGAATTGTTGACTTTGACACAGATATGCTTACCTCTTACAGGGTTTTACTGATCTGGCAAATTGTTGTGAAGGGGTTCTACTTCTACTTCTATTAGGTATTAGGGACACTGTACTTAACTGGTTTTGATCTTTTCTGTCCAACAGAAGATTTTCAGTCAGTATTGGCAAGTACTCCTCTTCTGTAGCGCAGTCTACATGTGGTGTTCCTCAAGGATCAATCTTGGCACCGATATTGTTTTCACTGTATATCTTACCCATGGGATCTATATTTAGGAGATTTGGTGTATCATATTGCTATGCTGATGATACTCAGCTCTACATACCACTCAAATGCGATAATTCTGCTGTAAATCAAATAACTACAAATACTTTTTAGCTTACAAATAACTTTTTACACCTAAATAATGATAAAACACAAGTCATTTTGTTTGGATCAAATGGCAAAACTGACTTGAGCACAATCGATTTGGGGTCTCTTACCCCATATCAAGTCCACGACACTAAAAATCTGGGTTTTATATCTGACTGCAAACTAAAGCTGGATAAACAAATTAATGCCAAGGTGAGCTCCGGCTTTTACCATCTTCGTAGATTAGTGAAGGTTAAACCCTTCCTGAGCAGGAAGAGTTTTGAGACTGTAATACATGCTTTCATCTCTTCGCGACTTGATTATTGTAACTCGCTTTACTATGGCTTGCCGGTCTCATCCATACAACGACTTCAGTTGGTTCAAAATGCAGCTGCCCGTTTGCTCACAGGCAGTCGCAAATGGGCACATATTACAACTATCTTACATTCGCTGCACTGGTTACCATTGCAGTACCTTACTGAGTTTAAAATTTTGCTTTTTGTGTACAAAGTTGTTAATGGTCTTGCTCCTCAATATTTCTCAGAGTTGCTTACTGTCCACAATCCTGTCAGATCACTCAGATCTCAGACTACACATACGCTGTGGATTCCCAGAACAAGACTAAAATGTAGGGGAGATAGAGCTTTTTCTGTTGCTGGTCCCAAACTATGGAACACTCTGCCTGTATCTATTAGAACCGCTTATACAGTGTGTGAATTTAAATGTCTGTTAAAAACTCATCTTTTCTCTTGTGCTTTGTGATTGGGCTGTTTTAAGGTTATATGGATTTTACTGTTGTGTACAAGCCATCATTAATGCAGTGATTAGGTCTGTGCATTTTTTAAATGCTGTAATTAGGTTTATGATTTATGTACAGCATTTTGGTCAATGAAAGTTGTTTTACATGTGCTTTATAAATAAATTGAAATTTAAATTACTTCACCAGGGAAAGATTTTTTCTGTCATTCACCACAGTTGTTTTCCAGGCCTTTTGTGTTCCTGAGCACACCATTGCATTCTTTTCTTTTATCTTTCTATTTTTTTTTTTAATGGAATGAATAGTGGATTTGGCCACATCTACTGTTTTTGCTACCTCTTTGATTGATTTCTTTTTATTTTTCAGCCTAATGATAGCTTGCTTTATTGACAGCAACAGCTGGTACAATTATTACACTTGCAAGTAAGCAGATAAAAGGTCTAGAGTTCATTTCAAGTGGCATTTGCATTTGGAATTTTGGTCCCTGGCATTTGCATTTTTAATCCCTTAAAAAGGGGAGGGCCACATACACTGTATGGCCAAAAGTATGTGGACACCTGACCATCATAACCATATGTGCTTGTTGAACATCTCATTGCAAAGTAGGTCCCCCATTTGGTGTTATAACAGGCTACGCTTTTTCGGGAAGACTTTCTACTAGATTTTGGACTGTAGCTATTGGAATTTCTGCACATTCAGCCACAAGAGCATTAGTGAGATCAGGCTTGGTGCAGAGTTGGCATTCCAGTTCATCCTGAACATGTACAGTGGGGCTGAGGTCAGGGCTCTGTGCAGGCTACTCGAGATCTTCCACATCAAACTTGGCAAACTATGTCTTTGTGGTGCACAGGGATATTGTCATGCTGGAACAGGTTTGGGCTAGACCCCATAGTTCTAGTGAATTGACATCTTAAACCTCCAGCATACATACACTTGTGTGTTTTCAACTTTGTGGCAACAGTTTGGGGAAGGCCCACATATGGGTGTGATGGTCCAGTGTCTATGAAAGTTTGAGCATATAGGGTATAAGAATAAGTGCTGTGATTTCTAAACTGTTCACCTGATTTGGATGTACATACTGCTAAATTAAATTTGAAAGTCTGCATTTTGAGCTAATGTTCATTATTTAATTTTAACTCAAATACACTGTGGTAGACAGCTAAACTAACAATAAATTTGTCAATATCTAAATATGTATGTACCTGATTGTAAGGTCATCTCGCATAATTCGAGATGTTATGATATGATAATATTTTTCGTTAAATCATTTAGTAAAGTAGACAAGGTGGTAAAAAGGTCTGTATCCTAAGCCTAAATATTATGGTGTAGATAATAGAATGGTTAAAGAAATGGATGAATTTAAGTGGCAAGCAGTGGATTTTGAAAATGTTTTTGACTTCAAGAGATGTCTAAGAACTGTGTAAATGATGTCTGCATTTTAAGAAAAGGGTGTTTAGAAATAAAATACTGAAAATACAGATGCCAACTTTTATGTGCAATATCATCGCACCTGTCTGCATGAAAACCTTTAGAACCAAGTTCCTGCCTTCCTCCACCTTCTACAGAATAGTTAGAACACTTCTCTGCCATGCATATGAAGGTATGAAGGTGAAGTCAGGTTTGGTCATGAGGCAGACAGTTACTGCAAAGATGTCAAACATGTAAAGCATCCAGGATTTTCAGTTGTTATTATCACAGTGACAAAAAGTGATTTGAGACAGCATCTGTTTAGTTAATCTAATAGCTGCCTTGGAAAGTCTGTCCAAAGTTATTGGGAGTAAAAATTTAAATTTGCAACACACATGCAATTTGCAAGTCACAGTGGTACGGAAACGTAAAGTGTGAGAAACTTTCTTTAAAATTTCTGACTTTCCAAGAGTATGTACCTGTAAGAAGTTCTTTTTTTGTGATCTAAAAAAATCACAAAAATTGCATTTGCATTACATAGCTCAGCCCAGTGAGAGAACTGATTGCTACAATTTTACCTCTTCTCTAGCCTCATGAAAATAAGGTCACCTTATCAACATCAACAAGCCAGATCATATGGACCAAGAGAGAGTTCTAACAGATGCCTGATGTATTGTCCATATTGCAAATGCAACTGAAAAAATGTTACAAATCAGCAAAATGTGGGACTAAAAAGTCTGATAATCTGTTTACTGACTATAAAATGTTCTTGAAAACAAAGCAGAAAAGGACAACCATTCTGGATGTCACTAAAAGACATTCAGAGTTATGAGGGGAATCAGTGAGGGTATCAAGTTTGATTTACAACATATACTGATTAATGCAGCCAAAATATCTGTGGCAAAATTAATTCTTTGTGGAACAGGATCAAAGTCCAGTAAGATTAAACATGGCTTTGATTAAAGAACCTGATTTGTTTTTACTCTTTCATTATACTCTTTCATATGGTTCATATTCTTTTATTTACACAACATGAGTCATTTGTCTTTTTTTGATTGATTAGGTGGTTTGTGCAGTGGATTTGTAAGTAAATGATTACACTAGGTAATGCCAATGTTTTCTTAGGCAAGACTTAAATTGTACATTTTGATGGAATTTTGCATTCATTTTGCAACAGTCCTGCTTGTACACAGAGGATTTATAAATTTAAAAATTTTAAAAATTAGGTACAAGAATCTAAAAGGTAAAACCACTATGAAAGCTAAAGGATTCACTTTAAACTACAAAAGTGTAAAGTATCTGGATGAAACCAGCAAATTAAATAACTTTGCACACCAAATCATTTGTGATATCAGGGGCTTTCACTTGAAAAACAAATCAAAATTGAAGAGGTTTAGGGTTTTCTAGGACAAGCATGTTTTATTACTCGATTTCACAACTCTCCCTTACGGTTATTAAGACTCTTTCTGTACATATGTTCATATGTATCAAAACAAATGTGTCTGGTTTTGATGCAGTATTGTAACTGCCAATAATGTATAGTGTGTGGACTTTGCAATAATGAGAAATCTGTGTAGCGGTAATGTCAAAAGGTCCCATGTGTTTTGGCAACCATTGTACAATAAACTGATGGGAGAACCAGGAGAGACATCCTGTCCAAGTTCTCATCTGATGTAACAGCTGCTAAGACCTCTTTTTATAAGAGAAAGATGGAAGCGTCTGCATAAGATCCTCACAAGGTCCACATCATCTTTTCTTCACTTCTTAACCCGCCGCCTCCTCCTTTACCATCCTCCCTGACTACGAATTTCTTTGTCACCTTCTATAGGGAAAGATTGGAAAAGTATATATTCTTTATATATATATATATTTATATATATATATATATATATATATATATATATATATATATACATACACACACCTGAACAAAATCTTAAGACCGGGGGAAGCATTCCAAGTATTCGCATTTTGCACTGGTGGACAATATAAAATATAGCAAATGGTGGATAATAGCCAGTCAGATAAAGAATAGCCAGGTAAGGTGACTTTTTTGCTATACATTCAGAATGTGCAGCTACTCAAGCCCTCATAAATGTCTCCTAAGAGAAAACGTTAAGAAAACTTTAGAAAATATCAATGTTTATATACTTTTCTTGTTGTATAATGGCTCTTAGATTATGAGGAGAATCCAAATTAAACTCCACAGTGAATGAGCTGTTATGGGAATAATACTGTATTAGAATGAGCACTTTAATATCAAAACCTATCATTTATGTTAAAGTCATACATATTCAGACTTGTGCTGTCATAGAAAATTATTCAACACTGTTTGATTTGAAAATTCAGCTGCGCTGTGGTATAATTATTGTAATCAACACACAGTTTTGGAAGACGTCGCATATACATTACAGTGCAGTGAAATTCTTTTCTTTGTATGTCCCAGCTTGTTAGGAAGTTATGCCCACAATAAGAGCCCTGAAATCCCACACCAGTTGATACCTGCACATTTCCCTCCCTCCCAAAAAAATAAACTTTTAAACAGAGACTGGTCCCATATTCCTCCCCCTGACATATACAGCCTTTATCTCTGCAGTCCCACATAAGTTCTAATTTAAGTTCTTAATGAAAAGGTAGGTCTTTAGTCTTTAGATTGTCCATGGTAAGCCCAGGTTTGCATACAGTGACAGATGATGAGATCCGAGAGTCCTCCAGGAAGATCACAAGATTTTGACATGG
Organism: Pangasius macronema; assembly: GCA_037577455.1. Lineage (NCBI taxonomy): Eukaryota > Metazoa > Chordata > Actinopteri > Siluriformes > Pangasiidae > Pangasius > Pangasius macronema. The sequence goes on along the minus strand of CM074953.1, from coordinate 23,805,531 downwards.
GGAAACATCTCTGGTGATGTACAGCAGCTCAGTTTTGCTGAGATTAAATTTCAGCTATTGAGCTGCGATTCATGATGAGATGTCTGACAGACATGCTGAGATCCATGCAGAAGCATGAGTGTCCATGGGAGGAAAGTAGAACAAAGTTGCCTGTCATCAGCATAGCAGTGTTATGAAAACCCATGTGAGGATGGATTTTCATCAATTGGGTTTTCCTCCATATCCCTAATCAAGAGAGCGGATATGGAGGGAAAACAGAAGGGGACCAAGCACTGAGTCTTGTGAGACACCAGTGGAAAGTCTGCATGGAACAGATGTGGATCCCCTCTATGTCATTTTGTTAATTCCAATATTTATGAGGATAGACAATAGAGTCTTGTAATTGACTGGCTGAAATCCTGCGAAAAGGTCATGGAGGATGAGGAATGATGGCAGTTTGGATGATCTAGCAGCATGAAATTTCTCAGTGACAGGAGTCTCAAAGGCAGATTCTATGGAATGTGCCATTTTGAAGCCAGAATGGCTAGGATCTTGGAGATTGTTCTAGGTGAAAGCCAGTTGATTATAGACAGTGCGTTTGAGGATTTTATAAAGAAAAAAGGAGATGTGATACTGGTCAGTAGTTGCTGATGTCTAAGGCATCTAGGGTGTGTTTCTTCAGTATGGGAATAACCCTTGTTGTCTTCAAAGCAGCTGGCACATGACCAGATGTTATAAATCATTAATGTGATCATTTATGAATGTGTAGTGTAGGAGTCAGGATAGGAGTGATGGTCTGACAGATTTTTCAATCTTTCCACTGAAGAAGGTGACAAAGTAATTCGTAGTCAGGGAGGATGGTAAAGGAGGAGGCGGCGGGTTAAAAAGTGATGATGAACCAGTTCCATTGGCAGCCATACATGCCCAGTACCACCATGCTTCACTGATGAGGTGGTATGTTTAGGATCATGAGTAGTTCCTTTCCTTCTGCATACTCTTCTCTTCCCATCACTCTGGTACAAGTTGATCTTGGTCTCATCTGTCCATAG
>CM074953.1:23768727-23778742 GCA_037577455.1 Pangasius macronema | reverse complement strand
GAGGAAGACCTGAGAGAGTGTGGCATTGATGTCAGAGAAGTGTCAGTGTACTCAGGAGTGTGTACCCAAATCTTCAGAGAGGAGTTTGGGCTTCATCTGGGGAAGGTGTTCAGCTTTGTACATCTGAGTGTTCAAGAATTTCTGGCTGCTTTATATGCATTTTTCTGCTTTATTTTTAGGAAAACAAATGTGGTAGTGGAACAAAGCAATGGAATTTTTAATTACTATAGAAATCCTACTTTATCTGCTTTCCTGAGGAGTGTAGGGGACAAGGCCTTACAGAATGAGAATGGACAGCTGGACCTGTTCATCCGCTTCCTTCTTGGTCTCTCATTGGAGTCCAATCAGACTCTCTTGCGAGGCTTAATGCCACAGACAGGAAGCAGCTCTCACACCAAACAGGAAACAGTTGAGTACATCAAGGAGAAGATCAGGGAGAACCCATCTCCAGAGAAATCCATCAATCTGTTCCACTGTCTCAATGAACTGAATGATCATTCACTAGTGCAGGAAGTACAGACTTACCTGAACAGAAACAGTTTCTATTGTCTCAGGAGAACCAGACTCTCTCCTGCTCAGTGGTCAGCTCTGGTGTTTGTGTTACTGAACTCAGAACAGCAGCAGGATGAGTTTAATTTGATGAAGTATGTCCCATCAGAGGAATGTCTGCTGAGGCTTCTGCCAGTGGTCAAAGCCTCCAGAAAAGCTGAGTGAGTATTTTTATTTATAAATGTATTACTACATGGTTTGTTCTTTTTGAAACGTAACACTGAACTGCACTGTTTGGATTAATGCTTGTTAGGAAAGAGAGAGAGTATGCCTCCCCTCCCTCCCTGAGAGCCACTGATGGCTGTGGTCCAGATCCATTCTCCAGATGATAGGGTGATTTTTTTTCTGTTTCTGGTGTTACCATCGTGATTCAAACTTGCAAAATGATAGGAAGAATGCATTTGTGAATGCAGTAGACATTTTTCTATTGTCCTACGATATGTATCACCAACCCTATCTGCACTGTGGGACATGTGTGAGAGAGAATTAGGACACTTTCACACTTACCTTGTTTGGTTTGGACAGATCATACTTTCTCTTTAGTTTGGTTCTGTTTGGACATATGTGAACACTCCACCTGTACTCGGGCCTACACCAAAGAACTGAACCAGTGTCTCTGTAAAATCAGAGGTCTTGATGTGATAGATTTATAACTATATGAGCACAAAGAACGATACACCCCATCTGTTTTACCATCTCTGTGAAATTCAACATATAACTCACTGTAAAGTATGACTAGTATTGGCATGTTATTAATGGGTAGTGTACAATCTGTGACAGCGTGCCAGCAGCCCATGCACAAAAGAAGCCCAGTGCTTCTCACATGACTGCCGGTGGACAGCCTGAGTGAGCTTGGCTGCAAGGTGGAGCGACTGAATTCGACTCGGCTGGCAGCCAGTGAGTGCGGCGGTGTCAATTCACCCCCCTGTAGATGATGGAGGGATACAAAAGGAGTCAATGGCAGGGTAGGTAAGGCTGTCCATCCCCCTAATGGCTGGCTCTTGTCTCTGTGCAGAAGCCAACCTCAGTCAGGAAGAAGAGACCCAGCCTCTGCATGCCGAGCTCAACCCTGCCTGAGAGTGACCGCTGTGTCCCCTCTGTCCTGCCACCTTTCCGCTGCTGCCACTGCACTCAGTTCCGGGACAGCACCGACCTCACACCACTTCACCTCACCTCCTGCCCCACTTTTTTCCTGCACTGATTACAAAACTGAAGACCTGCTTCCTGGTGCACATGAACACATGATCACAGACTCTGGCACCAAGATGGACGCAGTCTTCCAGCAATTCCTCCAAACGAGCCTGCAGGAGCAGGCAGTGACACAGGAGCGGGCCTGTGGCTTCCAACTTGCCACCCAAGAGCTCCTGGAGCTGCGACAGAAGGCAACCCCCACTGCAGTCTCCCTCCCTGACCCTTGCCTCAAGGCCCAGAGCCTCCTTACCAAGCTGTCCTCCGAAGATGATGTCGAGGCATATCTGCTCACATTTGAGCTCATCGCCCAGTGGGAAAACTGGCCCAAGGAGGACTGGGCATATGCCCTCACTCCCTTCCTCATGGAGGGGGCCCATCTGGCCTACCATGCACTTTCCCCCAACAAAGCCACCCAGTATGACCTAGTTAAAAGCAAGATACTCCTACGCTGCAGCCTCTCCCCTACCAGTGCAATGGCAGTGCTCCAACATTGGAGTTACAACACAAAAGCCACCCCTTGCAGCCAGATGGACATGCTGCTATGCATTACCAAGAGATGGCTACAGAGAGAGACTCTGTCTGCTACCAAAATCTTTGAGCAGGTGGCCATGGACCAGTTCCTGAGGACTCAGCAGGTGAGCCCTCCCCCATCCCCACAACCCCTGTCACATCTGTGTTTAACAGGTTGTCCGGGAAGGAAACTTCACCTGGGAGCAGAAAGAACATGTCAGGCTGAAGAACTGCTGGGGCCAGGTGCAGGTCACTGAGGGGGTCTGCCAAAACCCCAAGCAGTGACCCCAAGCCTCCTACTTCTTGGTATGTGGGGGCCTTCTCTACTTCAAGACAGAATGACAAGGCCAACCCTGTGACCTGCTGGTGGTCTCCCACAGCCGTACCCAGGCCCTCATGCACCTGGCCTATTCTCATCTGCTGGGGGTGCACTTTGGGGCCCATGACATCCTGGAGAAGTTGAAGGACTGTGTCTTATAGCCAGGAATGGATGCAGAGGTCCATGCCTTCTGCCAGCAGTGCCCCCAGTGTCAGCAAACTACAAGCCCCCACTTCCTCTCCCCATTATCGGCATCCCCTTTGAGAGGGTAGACATGGATCTCATGGGGTCGCTGCCAAAATCTGCCTGGGGCCATGAATATATACTGGTCATCATGGACTATGCTACTCGCTACTCCAAGGCAGTGCCACTTAGAAAGGCCCTTCCTGTCAAAACGAATGAGGGATCTGTGTTGGTTGTTGCAGGTGAAGCACCTTAGAAAGTCCATCTACTACCCCCAGACTGACGGGCTGGTGGAACACTTAAATTAAATCCTTAAAAAGGATGCTCCAGAGGGTGGTAGATTTTGTGTGAGGTGACTGTTGTTTTAAGGTTCTGGAGAAATGTTGTCTCATTTCACTGTGTACTGCCTCAGCTATATATAGTTGAAACGACAATAAAAGCCTCTTGACTTGACTTGACTTGACTTGACTTTAGCTGCATTATTGTATTGGCTGTGTTTGTGTGTTTGAGATCAGTGTTCGATATTTCATCATTTCTCTTCCAGTCTGCATTGGTGTGATCTGACAGAGGAAAGCTGTAGAGTTCTCTCCTCAGTTCTCAGCTCAAACTCGTCCAGTCTGAGAGAACTGGACTTAAGTGAGAATAAACTGCAGGATTCAGGAGTGAAGCTGCTCTCTGAAGGACTGAAGAATCCACACTGTACACTGGAGAAACTGGAGTAAGATTACCACACACATACACACAAACACACAGAGGACAGATTATTACTTTCTCACCAAGTATTACATACAGAAATGATTGTGTGTTTTTTTATGTACCTGAGAATCAGATTTACTTTCATGATTAATTCATGAATAAATAAAAACTGTACTTAAGAATTTTAATTATAACTGTTTAGATATTGTGTCTCTGCTAAAGCCATAACACAATGCTATTATCTGTATCTGTTTAGTGCTCAAAATATTCGTTACTGTTTTCATATTCAGATTTAAACAGGAAGTGGGCATGGTCTGTACCAGAGGGTTTTTCATTTAAACCCTATCACTATACCCTGAAAACCAGTGAAAAAAATTGAGGCTACTGCAAAAAGAAAACATTTTTCATTTACAAATTATAACACATTTCTTTCTTTCTTTCTTTCTTTCTTTCTTTCTTTATTTATTTATTTATTTATTTAAAATTATATAACTTTATATAATTCTAATTATAATTATAATTTATAGCTTTCTATCTTCTATCTAATGTGACTGAATAAAAAGGCTAACTATGTTTCAAAACAACAATGTCAAATCAAGAAACTGTTATTTACTGTTGACAACAACAGCCACCTAATAATATTTGATCAGATTTGCTTTAACTTTTGTGTTTGTTACAATCCAGAAGGTTCAGAAAAGTTCACTGCACATGCTATCAGAATCTGTTATAAAGCTGGACATGCTACCAGCTCCATGAGGACAGATAACATCAAAGCAATTGGCTTATTGACCTCACTGTAAAGTATGACTAGTATTGGCATGTTATTAGCTGCGGCTGGTGGTAATATTAGATGGGAGGCTAAAATCTGTCAACAGCTCAGCTGTTAAACTGTTAGAGTTGAGCAATACATTATATCCTGAGGTCTCATTGATAATAATAGTTAAGTAACAAATTAATTATTCATCATATTCATCATCTGTAGGTTGCTCTGGATAAGGGTGGTTGTTAAATGCTGTAAGTAATATTGGGGCAAATTATTACACACACATGCTTAAATTAGGAAATAAGGAAGCTTCATTAAGGGTTTATAATTTGTAGTGGTTTAAATCGATAATGCTTGACTAGGTTCATGCTGCGTTTCCTCTGAATAGCAAACACGGTAAAATCTTTTGTTTAAACTAAAAAACACTAAACTTACAGTTCTGTCATCCTTTTGTGTAATATGTACTTTGATTAGACAATGCATGCTCAATCAACTTTTAGTTTCTCCTCCCAACATATTTCAGTGAAAAATGAAACCTCAGTCACGTTCATTACACTCGCTACTGCATCTGTAACAGCTGATGACATATACCGGACACACCACTGAAATGGGATAAAAGATTATAACCCTATTTAAACTTGAGTGTATAAGGTGTGTCACTCCCTGTAATCACAGAGACCACCTTAAACCACACCTCGCTCAGATACAGCAGATGGGAGGGGACATGGATGCTAAGCTACATGCTATCCAAACATACTTGGTAATTAATAAAACCTACATGTCAGAGTAAACAATATTAAACTCTGACAATCTGAAATTGTAAAGAAGGACTTCACAATTTTGGTGGACACTCTGCGGAATACATCACTGAGTGCAAAGCTTTTAATCTCAGGACCTTTGCTGAATTACAGACAAATTTTATAGCTTTTTGCAATAAATAACTGGTTGGCAATGTGGTGTGATAGAGTCAGGATTTTATGAATAACTAGGATCTTTTCTGGGAGAGAGCATGATTTTATTGTGCACATGGTCTGCATCTCAGCAGAACTAGCACACAACATTTCTCAAACAATTTTATTAAAGTATTGGATGATTAGTGACAAGTGAGCAACATCACTGTAATAAATAATAATTTGAAATGTGTAAAAACAAAACAGGGATGTCAGAGTGTTGTCAATAACATTAAGACTGTTATCTCTTGTAGAAATCATCAAGTAAAAATGTTTATTTGCAGCAAAAAGTCAAATCTGATACAAGTAATGTTGGCACTTTCAAGGTGGCCTACAGTAAGTCTACATAATGAAGATAAACTAAAGACGGCACTTTTTAACATCAGGTCTCTAGCAAGTAAGATCTTTTTTTATCCATGACAATATACCTGAGCGAAAACTAGATTTTATGTTTCTTAAACTTGGTTTGGCTCAGATTGTGCTGCATCTCTCATTGAAGCCTCCCCATTGAAGCCTCCTGACCTTAAATTCTACACCAGACTACTCACCCATTCCCTTTGGCACCATATGCCAATATTAGTAAACTGTGATCAGACAGGATTTATTAAATCTAGACTAGAATCAGAAACGTCCTCCTGTCCTCCTGAATCCTCCTGTAGCAGTGTTATCTGTAGAAGCCATGAATGGTTTCGACAGGTTGAAACGGTCATTCTTATAGTCAGTACTTGAAATAATATGTTTTAGGGAAGGTTTTGTCCATTTGGTTAAAGTATTATGTGGCAATACTTCTGAATCAGTGTTAACAGGACAAATCTACTCTTCTCTGTTTCCAGTTTCCAGGTCATCATGAAAGGGGTGCACCCTTAGTCTAGCATTTTTCATTCTTTCTCTTGAGCCTTTAGTGCAGATGTTTTGCCAATCTTCCAAGGTGCTACCCATCTCTGATCATGATACTTGCCATCACTTAGCCTTATATACTTATGGTGATCCTAAAGCGTCTATACTTCTTCTTTTAACCATCTGCATTTTGGCTTTAAAATTAACTGGTCAAAATCTGCCAATTTACCATTCAATGTACCTACAATAGCATTATTTATTCTAGCCATTGTTCCCATTGTTCAACACTTCAAGTACTTAGGAATTGAAAATTCACCTCTCTCAATCAGATTGCTAAACACAATTACTCCTTAGCTTTTACCAAGGTGCATGATGATCTAGATGGACTAGCCTATGGACTAGACTAGACTATCCACCCAGAATTCATTTTCATATGGACAAACAAACATCCCTGTCTTAAACTCTCCACTCTGCATAAGAGAAGGGAGGATGGTGAATTGGCTTTCCCAAACTCCTCAAACTTTACTACTGTTCGTTTGCTTTAGACTGGTATTCACTTGGCTCAACCCCTAAACCTTTGTCTCTTGACGCAAACTAGAGCAGGACATGTTACACCCTTGGAAACTTCAAGATATTCTTTTTGCTAACATATCTAATGAGCAGTGCCAGCTGCACCTAGGCCCCATTATATACCATCTTATTCAGATGTTATGATTAGTTGAAAAACACTGTAAAATATCCTGAGTGGCAGACTCTATCACCTTTATTCAACAATATGGGACTGAATATGGTGGTGAGATTTTCCAGATTTAGACACTGATTTGGATTGAGATGCTGTGTATTTCAGCATTCAAGATGTGTCTTGCAACCCTGATCATCAGTTGATTCATTTTAATTATTTATACAGAACATGCTTGACTCCTAGTAGAACTCTGTATGTAAGGGTGTAGAGGAAGACTTGGGAGACAGGTGGAATTTTAGCTGAGCTCTAGGCTCACGTTTATTCAGTCCGTGCTTTTCAGTGCACTTTCCAAAACTCAACAACCCAAAACAACTCAACAGTAACTGGTCCATCCCGGATTTTCAGCTTTTGCTCCTTCAAGTTCAAGGTTGTGCTCCGTGGCATGTGTGTGACAGTGTGTGTGTCTCACAAGCACCACCAGCTATATCAATCTCTTTCTCTCGCTGATTACAGGAGTTACTGAAAGCACAAAGAGATACAAATAAGTAAACTGGCAGCAATAAGACACAGGTGAGACATCACGCGTTACCTGCCGGTTTGTCCTCTCCGTCCACAGTTGATGCTCAACCACGTCCACGCTGCCACACTCATCTTTAACTCCAGTGCATAAATATTATATTAAGTGACTCTATGAGCAGTTTATGCCCTTTGAAGGTCTCCATCACTTTTATCGTTATTTTCTATGAGTGTCACAGGTTAATGAGTTTTAAATGATTTGTCTCTTAACATTTCTAAACTCAAAAAGCAAATAATTATTGCCTGGATCACTGCTGAGTGAAGAGTCCATGACAGGGGTCATCCACAATACTCATGGCTTTGCTGATGCAGTGGTTGTTGTAGAGAGGCATCAATGGTGGGTAGAGACACTCCGATGATCTCTTCAGTCTCCACAAGAAGTGGAGTCATTGATGGGCCTTCTTGGCTAGGCAGGTGGTGTTGAGGAGAGGTCCTCTGTCATGTGCACACCAAGAAATTTTGAGCTTTTGACTCTCTCCACAGTTGTTCCGTTGATGTGCACTGGTGAGTGGTATACTTTTGTCCTCCTGAAGTCAACAATCATCTTTTTAGTCTAATCAACTTTAAGAGGTAGATTTTTGTCTCTACACCATTCTGCAAGTTGGTTCACCTATTCCCTGTACACTGATTCATCAGTGTTGCTGATGAGGCTCACAACTGTAGTGTTGTCAGCAAACTTGATCTGATTTGAACTGTACTTTGCAGCACAGTCATGAATCAGTAGGGTAAACAGCAATGGATTGAGCACACAGCCCTGGGGAGCATCGGTGTTCAGTGTGATGGTGCTGGAGATGAAGTTGCAGATCCTGACTGACTGGGGTCTCTCAGTCAAAAAGAATCCAGTTGCAGAGGGAGGTGGTCAGACCCAGCAGGCTCAGCTTTCTTTTCAGTTGTTATTGGATGATTGTGTTGAATGCTAAACTAAAGTCTATGAATAGTATCCTTACAAAGTTGTCTCTTTTTGTCCAGATGGGTCAGAGAAAGGTGGATGGTAGCAGATATGGTATCCTCTGTTGAGCGGTTGGGATGGTAATATTTAGCGCCAAGTGGAATGTACACTGTGACGATGAGCATGGTGGTAAACTCTCTGGGAAGGTAGGATGGCCGATACTTCACAGTCATAAACTCCACTAGCTCAAGATCACAAAAGCATTCCTGCAGCATTCATTGTTTGTGTAAACACACATACCACCATGATGAGTATCATCAAACAGTGCTGCTATCCTGTTGGCACCATGTGCGCTTAGCCCAGCTAGCCGAATGGCTGCTTCTGGAATGCTGTCATTGAGCCATGTTTCCATAAAAAGAAAAACACAGCTGTCCCTGACTTCATTCTGGGTAGTTAGCTGTAGTCTGAGAAAGTTCAGTTTATTTTTGAGGGAGCGAACAGTGGAGAGGAGAATGGATGATAGAGCCAGATGCCTAGTGTTAGCCTTTAGCTAGCATGGATGCCAGATATTGCACTTCTGCTGCCTCTCACACTGTTTCCGGCACCCTCTATCCCAGCCAGAGGCATCGGTCAATAGTGTGGTCCCAGAGCCTGGTTTGTATAACAGACCGAGGTTGCATAGCTCTTCCTGCAGTCCATCATTTATTTCTCCTGATCTTTGTTTGATCCAATGTTCAGCAAGAGTTGGCGATTATAGATATGGTCACTGATGCTTCTGATGCACATCTCTGGTAAAAGTTTCCCAATTAATGTAGACTACACATAACATGAACCACATTCGTGGACCCGACATGGCTGCGGCAAGCTACTGTGCTGCATCTACATTTACAGTTAATTCAATTAGTTCAATTTTATTTGTAAAGTGCTTTTAACAATGGACATTGTCAAAAAGCAGCTGAACAGAAATAAATAGATTCAAATTACATTAAACCAAAATAAATTGTAAATATGTGATTTTATCCCTAATGAGCAAGCCATTAGCAAGGGTGGCAAAGAAAAACTCCCTAAGACGATAAGAGGAAGAAACTTTGAGAGGAACCAGACTCAAAAGGGAACCCATCCCCATCCAGGCACTAACGGATAGTGCAATTAAATAAATAAATAAATGAATATCTTCTATAACTGTACTATATGGACAAATAGTGTGATTGTGCAACCAGTAAATTCATCACAGGCTTCACATGAAGTCCGGTTTGCTAAACCTATCCACTGTCCACTAGTGGAGTTCTGAGTACAACCATAGCCCCAAAGCCACCACAGCAATTGCAGACCCAAGCCATTATGGTACAACTCCCTATATGATATCCCCAAGCCATCTCCATGACCCCAAGTGGCATCATCCACAGCAATCCCAATGATCTTCAGGCTGTCCATATGGGGCCACCCCCAGCAGCAGCTAGTGATCTCAACCGATGAGAACTCTAACCAGAAGGGCAACAGGATGGTTCAGGCAGGTCCACATTTGTTAACTGCAAATAAGATGATTTGGATTTTTTCTTTAATCATTGAAAGACAGGCCCTGCTAGCCAACTGACATTAGCCACCCTGCATGTTATTAACTGGAAATGTACAGTTCAATTATTCTTTATTTTTTGTAATAAAATGCACTATATCTAAATTGTTGGTTAATCTAGCCATGGAGGTCACAATCCAGTGACTTCTGTGCCGGTCCCAAGCCCAGATAAACAGAGAGGGTTGCGTCAGGAAGGGCATCTGGCATAAAATGTTGCCAAATTTAATCATGCAAATCGTCAGTACTCCGAATTTCATACCGGATCGGTCGAGGCCCGGGTTAACAACGACCGCCATC
>CM074953.1:23615298-23625723 GCA_037577455.1 Pangasius macronema | reverse complement strand
CCATCTCCACAGCCCCCAGGTGGCACCATCCCCAGCAAACCAAACGGTTCTTCAGGCTGTCCATATGGGGCCCCAGCGGGCCCCTGTCCCTCTCTATCAGGCTACATATGCTACTCCTGAGATACCAGTGATCCTGACCCCTTCTGTTCACTCTATCCTGATGCCCTACTTTTGGAGTTCTCATTGGTTGAGATCGCTCACTGCTGCTGGGGGTGGCCCCACATGGATGGCCTGAAGATCACTGGGATTGCCGGGGATGGTGCCATCTGGGGGCCATGGAAATAGCTTAGGGATCTCATATGGGGAGTTGTAGTGTGATGGCTTGGGATTGCAATTGCTATGGTAGCTTTGGGGATGTGGTTGCCACAAGCAGCTTTGTACTCAGGAGTACATCATTGCACAGTGGTTAGGTTTAACAAACTGGACTTGATGTGAAAACTGATGAATTTACTGGTTGCACAATTGCACTATTTGTCCATATAGTACATGGTTATAGAAGGGATTTATTTATAATTGCACTATCCGTTGCACCCAGATTAGGATGGGTTCCCTTTTGACTCATAAGGTTTCTTCCTCAAATCATCTCAGGGAGTTTTTCCTTGCCTCTGTCACCTCTGGCCTGCTCATTAGGGATAAATTCATAGGGATAAATTCACATATTTACAAATTATTTTGGTTTAATTTAATTTGAATCCATTTCTGTAAAGCTGCCTTGTGACAATGTCCATTGTTGAAAGAGCTGTGCAAATAAAACTAAATTGATATAAACTTGGCCTGTTCGTGGACAGATCCATGTGTCTCAGCTCATATGAGACAAAGTGTTTAACTTTCTGAAACAAGACAATAACAGAGCGGCCACTGCTTTAATTCTAGCAGAGAGTTTTTAATAGTGTGTTCAGCAGCTATGGGGAAAGTTCTGCTGGTGAACATTTACACATTGTCCTTTAAAGACACTGTAATGAAGAAGTAATCTCACTTATTTTTTTTTACTATCAAACAGAACAGACAGAAGAGGAACAGGACAGAAGAGACAGAGACAACAAGAAAGGGAATGGGACAGGTAGTGATAGAGAGACAAGATCTATAGCTATAGTTATAATTCATAAGTATATTTTTTATTTATTCATGATATAGAATTAATCTAGAAGGTAAAATTGATTCTCACATACGCATTTCAGTTTCTTACAAACATATAAATCATATTCTAAAATTTACAGCTACATAAAAACTCACAATCATTTCTGTATGTAATATTTGGTGATAAAGTGATAATCTGACCTGTGTGTGTGTGCATGTAAATCAGAGACTAAGAATGAATGTGTAGTGTATTTGTATATTAGACACATGCTTGCACTCTCCCAATCAATTCTGCATGTAAAAATTAGTGGTAAACTGATAAACCGAACTCAGTGTTTCGTGTTTCTTGTTTGTGTATACCTCAGTATCTCCAGTGTACAGTGTGGATTCTCCAGTCCAGCAGAGAGCAGCTTCACCCCTGAATCCTGCAGTTTATTGTAACTCAGGTCCAGTTCTCTCAGACTGGAGGAGTTTGAGCTGAGAACTGAGGACAGAACTCTACAGCTTTCCTCTGTCAGATTACAGTTCCACAGCCTGGAATAGAAATGATGAAATATCAGAACACTGATGTCAAACACAGCCATAATACAGCTAAAGTAAAGCAGTTGGTGTGTGTTGTTTTCTTTGCTCATACAATTACAAATCTGTCACCTCAAGACCTCAGATTTTACAGAGACTGGTTCAGTTTTTGGCTAGGAGCTATTATTGGTGTGCTGTAACAAAAACAAGCATGGAAGACCATCAGAGAGCAAAACTCCTGCAACACTCTGGTGTGACATAGAACAGGCATCAGCCCAACTAAAAGATGAGGAACTGGTACATAAAAAGGGAGGCGGTACTGTCAACTGGACTCCGACTTGAAGTTGAATAGAGTGTTTTAACATTTACTTTTTATATTTTGTATTCATATTGTTCCCATTTTGACAGTGTTATATTTTTCTTGTTTTCATTTATGATAGTTCTGTGCAATGTAGCTTCCAAATAAAAGGCGAAAAGAAAATGTGCCAATCACTGGTGTTTAGTTAAAAAATTATCAAAAAGCAGTCATGAATACATGCAGTAATTTTTTGTACATATTTTTAAATCAATTTTAGAGAAAACAAATTGTGATACAAGATGTAGTCCATATCACATATGTACAAACCATGCAGTAATACATTTACATATAAAAANGGAGGCTTTGACCACTGGCAGCAGCCTCAGAAGACATTCCTCTGATGGGTCATATTTCCTCAAATTAAACTCATCCAACTCCTGTTCTGAGTTCAGTAACACAAACACCAGAGCTGACCACTGACCAGGAAAGAGTCTGGTTCCACTGAGACACCTGTAATCTCCTCTGTTCAAGTAACTTTGTACTTCCTGCACTAGAGAATGATCATTCAGTTCATTCAGACAATGGAGCAGACTGATGGATTTCTCTGGAGATGGATTCTCTCTGATCTTCTCCTTGATGTACTTGACTGTTTCCTGGTTGCTGTGAGAGCTGCTTCCTGTCTGTGGCATTAAGCCTCGTAAGAGAGTCTCATTGGACTTCAGTGTGATACCCAGAAGAAAGCGGAGAAACAGGTCCAGGTGTCCATTCTCACTCTGTAAGGCCTTGTCCACTGCACTCCTGAGGAAATCAGACATGTTTGGACTTCTGAAGTAACTGAAAATGCTAGTGCTTTGCTCCAACACATTTGTCTTCTGAAAGATGAACCAGAGAAATGCATATAAAGCAGCCAGAAACTCCTGAACACTCAGATGTACAAAGCTGACCACCTTCCCCAGGTGAGGCCCAAACTCCTCTCTGAAGATTTGGGTACACAATCCTTGAAGACTTCATGTGTGTGATGATTTTTTTTGGCCAGGCTCTGATCACTGATCTTCTTTTTGAAGTACTCCTCTTTCTGAGGATCACTGAAGCCTCGTACCTCTATTACCTGGCCTACACACTCAGGAGGGATCTGGTTCGCTGCTCCTGGTCGAGAGGTTATCCAGAGGAGAGCAGAGGGAAGCAGATTCCCCTTGATGAGGTTTGTCAGCAGCACNCGAGAGGTTATACAGAGGAGAGCAGAGAGAAGCAGATTCCTCTTGATGAGGTTTGTCAGCAGCACATCTACTGAAGCGACACTCATCCACACCATCAAAGATCAACACCACTTTCTAGGAGTCGATTAATTCTTATTTCTTCTCCCTCAGGTTGGATTTCAACTTTGGCTTATAGACAGAAACCACAGACTCTAATAAACAAAGTATTAATGTCTTTTAATGNGTTCTGGAAATTTAGAGGAAGTCGACACTCATCCAGACCATCAAAGATCAACACCACTTTGTAGGAGTCTATTAATTCTAGCTTTCTCATTTCAGGAAAAAAGTGATGAAGAAGCTTCATCAGGCTGAGATTTTGCTGCTTCATCAAATTCAGCTCTCTAAAGGGAAGTGGAAACATGAAGGTGATGTCATGATTTGCTTTTCCTTCAGCCCAGTCCAGGATGAACTTCTGCACAGAGACTGTTTTTCCAATTCCAGCAATTCCTTTAGTCAGCACACTTCTGATGGACTTGTCTTTAAAGAGGTCATTACATTTGATGGGCGTCTCCTGTGTTACTGGTCTCCTGGACGCTGTCTCAATCTGTCTCACCTCATGTTCATTATTGACGTCTCCACTCCAACTCTCTGTGATATAGAGCTCTGTGTAGATCTCATTCAGAAGTGCTGAGCTTCCATGCTGTGAGATTCCTTCATTAATTCTTTTAGACTTCTCTCTCAGGTTGGATTTCAACTTCGGCTGATACACAGAGGTGAGTTCTAATAAACAAAGTAATACAATTTTTTTAGTGCAAAATCACTGACCACAAAATAAATTGTACATTCTCTGTACAAATGCTGCTGTTCATTCCTGATTCATCTACTGAATATTACTGAAGGAACAGGACCATTGTACAGAGTAACCACAAGATGGACCCTGAACAGAACAGAAAAACACCAGATGTACACAATGCTAAAATCAAACTTAAAACTAAAAGTGTTAATATCTAAAACAATTTCCTCTATCTAAAGTGAACCTGATGGAATAAAGCCATGACTCAGAGCTCTTACTGTTGTGCAGTGTGTTAGCGAGATCTGTGTGGTTCATGTTCTTTAGGACGTGCAGTGTGATCTTCAGCGCTCCCTCTCTGACACTGTGCAGATCCTCCTCATCCGCCACCTCCCTCTCAGTGCATGCTGGGTAATCTGGACTCAGGAGCTTCCTAAACCTCTTCAGCTCATTCTTTATCAGAGTGATGACTTTGTGTTCCAGCTCCTGGTTAGAAAAACACAGTAACAGATCTAAATATTATAATGTTACACAGTGAGAGATGTTTTTATTTTATGAAAAGGAAAAAAAACTTCTAAAAAAATAATTCTGCTGCACATTGATTAAACATCACAAGTCACACACACCTTGAATATGGACTCCAACTGATTTCTGCTGATGTCTGATTTCTTCTTTTGTGGTCTGTGAACAAACAAAACACATCATGTAACATGGACTATATGATGATAATGTGTGGCATTTTTCTTTAGGGAAAATGAGGGAAGAGGATAAGAGTCAATATTTACCCTAATTAACTCATGTCTGTGTAATCAAATACTGACAGATGATTATAACCTAATTAGATATTGATTAACGCTGTAGCAGAATAGAAAAAATTAAGCAAATCAGAGTGTCAATCAAATGACTGCTTAATTAATATGGTGACGTGTGAATGTGAGAATAACCACGCTTAGGCAGGAAAGGATAAAACAAGATATTGTTTATTACAATATATACATAGCTAGTCTGAATCAGTAGGAGAGTCAGCCTTGGGAGACATACAACATCGTTGGTCAGAGTGAAGGGAGTGTAGACGACGGTAAAGAGAAATGTTAGGTGAGGGAGGAGGTGAAAAAGAAGGTGATCTGGGAGAGTACTCAGGAGAGGGATAAGGTGAGAACCCAGGCCTGACAGGGGAAGTAGGAACGTAATCATGGTAACCAGAGTCACGGGAACAGGAGGGCTGCGAAGGTGAAGGAATGCTGGTCTCATCACCAGGATGGGGCCCTTCAGAAAAGGAGACCATCTTGTCAGTTTGAGTGCTTGCGTCTACCGTGACAGTGGGGTATACAATACGTGGAGTTGTGCGGAGGTCATCAGGAAGTTGATTATTACTGAGGTGATCCAGGAAAACGGTCAGCTCAGCAGCTAGATGTGATAACTGCAGTAGGCGATGAGCAGATGCAAGATCAGGCCTGGGCACTGGAGACCTCCTATGATACGGATGAGCTAGAACAGGATATGCAGAAATATGTGGTTAGAGCATGAGGCAAAACTAATGATCCATAAAGTAAAGGCGACACTACTGCTTCACAGAATCAAGTTACATTAATGCTTTGCATGATTTAAACTAGAACAGCTTAAAAGGAATACTTAGTATAGGCATAAGAAAAGTATACATCCACCAAAGTATGACCAGTATATATAATCAGTATAACAGATAGTGATCAAGTGAGATAATCAGTATAACAGGTAAAATGATTACAAGTGAGATGATCAGTGCAGCAGATAAAATGATTAAGTCATGTAATCAGCATAATAGACAGTAGAAACATATAAACTACAGTAATCATAAGAAGGGACAAGATTAGACTAATCAAAAGAAGAAGGCTGGTATATATAAACAGCCCATGGTGATTATACAAAATAGAGGACCATAAAAAATATAAAATATGATAAAAAGAGAATGGGTAATTACACATTGTAGAAAAAGCAGTCAAAAGAGGACCAATGTGCTCCAAACAAAGGAATAACACTGAATGATTTGAAGTCCAAAAGCGCAGGGTGATAACTGTGCAGTATTTTTATGAAACTTAGGAAAAAGGCTGAAAATAAGGGGATTTTTGTTTGTGTCGAAAAAGGGGAAGAATGACAGAAGCAGAAAAATAAGGGGATTTCAGATTGCGTTAAGAAAAGGGACGATCAACAGACATTGGAAAATAAGGGGATTTCAAACCGTGAATAAAGAGGAAGATGACCTATAGTTGGAAAACAAGGGGATTTCAAACCAAGTGAATAAAGAGGCAAATGACCTATAGTTGGTAAATAAGGGGATTTTGGAAAAATTACGTGATGGGAGTGCAAATGAAGGGGAGGACTTAAAACGGGACTAAATTGAAAATAATGGGATTTGGACAATGAATATGTAAATTAAAGAAGGAGGAGCACGAGAGTGCGCCTGAGCATAAATAGCGGGGAAAACCAAAGGGAGATCACATTTGCCTTGCAATAGCACTTGCATTTGCCTACATTGGGTTGCAATCCTTTGTAAACTTGTCTGACTTACTTTCTGCAGAAAATAAAGTGTAGAGTTGCTCTTTCTCATCCACGATTGGAAGTTTCTTTCTTGTTTATTTGATTTTACTGTATTTTGAGAATTATTTTAACCAGAGGAGAGAGAGAAACTATCCAGAAGTGTCGGAGTGTGGGGCTCAGGCGGGCGTCTGAGATCCGACAACAGGGTAGTTGCATGAATTCTAAATGTATATAAGGTCAAACTTAGGTAAATTATTAGTACTGTCCATATTCTAAAATGATGGGCATCTGAAAGTTTCCTAACATACTCTTAAATTTTACAACATTTTGATAAATACTGTGATTGGAGATCTGCCGTAAGCAAACTGCATATTTATTTATATATCAGTGCATACTTTATGAAACCATTCAAACTTTTGCATTATTTTTTTCTGTTTATTTTAGATCCATTCAATAAAGTGAAGGATAATGGATTCCAATATGTCAATATATTCAACTGTTCTTACTTTGGAACCACTGGACATATCACCATCTAACATTTTACCAGTGTTCATGTTTGGAACCCTTACCTATTGTGCTATTTTGTTTTTCAATATAACATTACTGCTAACAATTGCTCTGAACCAAAAACTTCATAAACCTATGTACATACTGTTGTTTAACTTGCCAATCAATGACATTGTAGGTGCCTCTGCCTTTTTTCCTCAGATGATCTCTAGTATACTCTCACAGAATAGATCAATTACTTATTCTGCATGTTATGTGCAAGCCTTCTTGGTACATTTGTATGGGTCTGGAACACTTCTTATTCTGACTGCTATGGCTTATGACAGGTATATTGCAATTTGCTGCCCACTGAAATATAACACCATGATGTCCCCAAATAATGTGCTGAAGATAATCACTACAGTGTGGACCATAGCTTTTATAACGATTGGATTATTACTAGCGCTGACCTACCGTCAAGAGATTTGTAGCACGAAAATAGTAGACACTTTCTGTAATAATCCAAGTTTGATGAAGTTAATTTGTGGGGACATAAGGTTGACTAACTACTATGGACTGTCTCTTACAGCTTTGCATCAAAGTATAACACTGTTTGTAATATTTTTCACATACATCCAAATCTTAATCACCTGTGTCTCTAAAAGACAGTCTGATGCTAAAAGCAAAGCAATTCAGACATGTGGTACACACCTAGTTGTTTTCTTATGTGTAGAGTTCAGTGGACTATTTGCCTTACTTTCCCACAGGTTTAATTATGTATCCCAACACCTAAGAGGGGCCTTTGGTGCATTTGCGATGATATTTCCTCCTTTTCTTAATCCTCTAATATATGGATTTAAAACAAAGGAAATTCGACAGAACATTACTGCCTTCTTCCGTAAAAAGATCTTTCAGTCATAACAGAAAATTATTTGTTAGCATGATGTTTAATGCATATTCTTTCAGAAACTACAAGACAATATTTTATAGAACTATACTAGGCTATTTAGAGTAAAAGAATCATTAAATAACCTTTAAATTCATAAGTCTTCAACCTTTTTTTGTTACAACAATAAAACAAATAATAATTTTCAATAATAATGTTCTTTATATATATAGTGGTAATATTTATAATTCTGTGATTGTTTAGAATTGTATTATTTATTGTTAATTTTGGAAATACGTATTATACTACTAGTAGCCACAAATAATAATGACCAGATTGTAATCAAGGCCTCACTGAATGTTTTTTGAGAATGCAAATTATGTAAATCATGTGTTATGGCCTTAACAGTCACCCGATCGCAACCCACTTGAACACTCTTGGGAGAATTTGGAGCAGTGTGTTAGACAGCACTCTCCTCCACCATCATCAAAACACCCACTGAGGGAATACCCTGGAAGAATGGTGTTCATCCTTCTAGTATAATTCCAGAAGCCTAGAGAATCAGTGCCAATGTCCAGTAAAGCTGTTCTACTGGACTACTGCTGGCTCATCACCTTACAATGATTTTTTTTTTTTCATTTAATACCTATCTGTACAAGATTTTCAAATGATGTTTGATCAGATTGGCGGTTCTGACTGTATATAAAAGTTAATAAAAATGTTAATACAAAAGTTGGAAAAAGAGAATAAACAAGTTCATTTGTTTTTGTCCAGATGTTTTTCCCTTGATGACATGGGAAAATCCATGACTAAAGAGGCACAAGTTAGCTCCCAGGGATGAACATAGTGGCTTGCAAAAGTATTCAACCACACTCTCACCCCCACATTTCCACATTTTTATGTGTAAAAAATACACATATTATTCCTGTCAGTATTTTTATTGCAAATTTGTGTTCTCTTAGAGTGAATTTTCAAAGTCAAAAATAATTATTGGTCCACAAGTATTTCACATAAATTCAAAAACGTAAAAATGTTGCTTGCCAAGTATTTAAACCCCCTCTTTTTTGAGAAAAAAAAAAGATTACCTAAAAACATTCCAGCCTATGGTTCTTTAACCATTTTTTAAACATCTAGTTCATTCTAGTTATTGTTTTTTTGTGTAAAGTTCAGTTCACTGTTTGCCTTAATTTCACACAAATTTGATAATGTATCCGAGTATAATGTAACCCAAGGTCTGGAGAGTTCACAGGCATAGAGTGCTGTGGTGAACTGGGATGTTTGGATGCTCTCGCGCCCCCACTCTCACACGTTCACTCAGGTTTCTCGATGGTGGAGTGGCTGGCTGCCTTATGTCCCAGGGTGCCCTCACGTCTGTGTTAGCTTCTGGCTCTCCCTTTTAGTTATGCTGTCATAGCTAGTCTTGCCGGAGTCCCTGCTTGCACTCTGCATTCAAAGTATATTGTGCTTAACCATTAGAGGACAAAGCTTACCTAACATTCTCTTTCTCTCTCTGCATCTCTCTCTCTCCCTCACTTCCTGTCGAGCTACACATGCTACTTCTGAGATGCCAGTGATCCTGACCCCTTCTGCTCCTCCTCATTACCTGACCCATCCTGATGCCCCTTCTGCTCCTCCTCGCTGCTTGACCCATTCTGATGCCCTACTTCGGGTTGGAGTTCTCATTGGTTGAGTTTGCTTGCTGCTGCTGGGGGTGGCCCCATATGGATGGCTTGAAGAACTGTTTGGTTTGCTGGGGATGGTGCCACCTGGGGGCTGTGCAGATGGCTTGGGGATCACATATGGGGAGATGTACTGTAATGGCTTGGGACTGTGATTGCTGTAGTGACTTTGGGGCTGCGGTTGCCATGACCAGCTTTGTACTCAGGACTCAGGACTAGATTTTAACCAACCGGACTTCTTGCGGAAACTATGATGAATTTATGCAGCGTGGTGGTTGAATTCTTCAGTCATAGTGCAAACTTTCCTAAAAGTCTTTAGCACCTTGAGGTGACACTCAAAGGGCAAATCTTGACTTTAATAGGACCCAGACCTCTCTGTAAATGAGTTAGTTAGCATTCTGTTACTGCTTGCATTTTAATCAAGACAAATCCCCAAATGATGTGATATTACAGTGGATGCAAGGTCTGAAGGGTTTAAAGCATTACCATGTACCATTTAATCCCATTAGATTTATATTATTCTTCTCACCCATTGGCTTGCCCAGTGGTTTTCCCATGGTAAGTATCCATGAAACTGTTCACTTGGGCTTTAACAAAAGGACTACCCATAAATTATTTACTTACAAAAGAGCAAGCTGAGATAAATTGTAATAACTTTACCTATTCTGAAATGATGGGCATTTGAACGGTCCCTAACATAGACTTAAACTGTACAATATTTGGCTAAATACTGTGATCAGTGATGTGGGGTTAGCAAACTACTTGACTTTTTGAAACAGTTATTTAATTTTTAAAAAATCAGCACATATTTTAGGAAATCTGTGTACTCATTTGCATTTAGATTTTTTTTTCTTTTTCTTTTTTTGTCTTTTTAGGTTATTTCATCTTGCCACACAATAAAAATAAGGATAATGGATTCCAATATGTCAATATATTCAGCTGTTCTTACTTTGGAACCACTGGACATATCACCAACTAAC
>CM074953.1:23565920-23576547 GCA_037577455.1 Pangasius macronema | reverse complement strand
ATCCATTTATTTCTGTAAAGCTGCTTTGCGACAATGTCCATTGTTAAAAGCGCTATACAAATAAAAAACTGAACTTACAATGCCAGTACTCCCGTTCAGTCACCTTTCCAAAGAGAAGCTGAAATGAGCCATTTAGCAAGGTTTCTTGCCCGTCGTGAGCTCATTAATGCAGGATTCACAAAATTCGACGACCACCCAGAGAACTACTGGGCTTGGAAGTCATCTTTTTTAAATGCTACAAGCGGGCTCAAACTTACTTCCAGCGAACAGCTGGATCTACTGATTAAGTGGCTGGGCAGTAAATCATCAGAATATGTGAGACGCATCAGGTCCGTAAATATAAGGTATCCTGATGTTGGGCTTAAGATGGCTTGGGACTGTCTAGAGGAGGTGTATGGATCCCCTGAGGTGGTTGAGAAAGCACTTTTCGACAAGATTGAGAAATTCCCAAAAATCAGTAAACAAGATCCTCTAAAATTACAATAGCTCAGAGATCTGCTATGTGAGATTCAGTCAGCTAAAGCTGAAGGTTACTTGTCAGGCCTTTCCTACCTGGACACCTCCAGAGGAGTCAATACAATTGTAGAGAAGCTGCCTTACCACCTGCAAGAAAAATGGATTTATCAAGGTTCTGAGTATAAAATGAAGTATAATGTTACCTTCCCTCCATTCTCCTTTCTTACTGACTTTGTCTGTCAGGAAGCACATGCTCGAAATGATCCAAGCTTTAGTATTGGTACATCCAGCACAAACCAGAGTAAAGCAGAATCTTTGGTTACAACGCGAATGCAAAGAAGGATTGCTGTTTATACCCATAAGATGGGTGTGGCATCATCAGCTGGATTTCCTCCTACAAAAAGTTCCAGTAATTAACCAATTGATGTAGAGAAGCAGTGTCCTATACATAAAAACAAACCTCATCCTCTGAGACATTGCTGTGGGTTCAAAGCAAAGACTCTTGAAGAGAGGCAATCACTGCTTAGAGAAAATGGTGTGTGCTATAGGTGCTGTGCTTCTACCCTTCACTTGGCAAAGAACTGCAAAGCAGTAATTAAATGCAATGAATGCGAGAGCGATAAGCATGTGTCCGCACTTCATCCTGGTCCTCCTCCATGGGCCACTAAAGACCCCTTATTAGATCATGGCGGGGAGGAGGATAAAGGCCCTTCTGCTAATGTCACTTCACAATGCACAGAGATTTGTGGAGATAGTCCAATACCTAAATCATGCTCTAAGATATGTCAGATAAAAGAATATCCTGAGGGCTCTCCAGAGACTATGGTGAAGATGTATGCAGTGCTCGACGAGCAAAGTAACAGATCTCTAGCAACATCTAAGTTTTTTGACACATTTAAAGTAAAAGGAACAGAGCACCCATACACCCTTCAAACCTGTGCTGGAGTGATGGAAACTTCTGGAAGAAGAGCCACTGGGTTTCAAGCCGTATCTATGGATGGAAAAGTATGTGTTTCACTTCCAACACTTATCGAGTCTAATTACATGCCTGATGACCATTCTGAGATTCCATCTCCCACCGTTGCACACCGGTTCCCCCATCTGAAGTCTATAGCTCATGAAATACCTATCCAGGTGCACAAATATTGCTACTCTTAGGGAGAGACATTATTCAAGTCCACAAAGCAAGAAAACAGCTCAATGGTCCGAACCAGGCACCATTTGCCCAAAAACTTGATTTTGGTTGGGCGATAGTTGGAAATGTTTGATTGGAGTCAGCACACACACCTAGCAAAGTTGATGTGTTTCGCACAAACATACTTCATAATGGACGCCCAAGCTTTTGTGCGCCATGTCCTAATCAGATAGAGGTGAAAGAGAAGCTAAGCAACAAAGATCAGGCCGTCTCTTCTCGAGGCTGTCATTTTTACTCAACCACTTGCCCTAAGTCCTTGCTGGGTGAAAACATCTGCAAACGGTCACAAGATGATGAAAGGGTAGCCCCTTCCATTGAAGATCGAGCGTTTATGGAACTGATGGACAAGGAAATGTTCATGGATGGTTCAAACAGCTGGGTGGCACCTCTTCCTTTTAGAATTCCACGCCAACAGCTGCCCAACAATAGGGACCAGAGTATGAAACGTCTCCTGTCACTCCGTCAGACATTGAAGAGAAAGCCTCAAATGCAAGAACATTTCATTACATTCATGCAAAGGATTTCTGATGCAGGTCATGCAGAACTAGCTCCACCTGAAAAGGAAATGAGGAAGTGTGGTACCTGCCTATTTTCAGTGTCTATCACCCTCGTAAGCCAGGACAGATCAGAGTTGTTTTTGACTCTAGCGCCCAGTACAAAGGTGTTTCGCTGAATCAATCTGAATAATTCCTTGCTGGGTGTTTTGCTGTGTTTTTGAAAATAGGCAGTAGCAGTTACTGCTGACGTCAAGCAGATGTTCCATAGCTTTGTGGTGAGAGCAAATCATTGCAACTTTCTCCGCTTCTTATGGTTTGAGGACAATGACCCCTCTAAGATGTCAAGGAATATAGATTCAAGGTCCATGTTTTTGGGAATAGTCCCTCTCCCGCAGTAGCAATCTATGGACTTCACTGAGCAGCTCAACACAGGGAACTTGAGTTTGGGAAAAATGCAAGTGCCTTCGTAGAGAATTACTTTTTTACATGAATGATGGCCTAAAATCAGTGCCCACAGCTGAAGCGGTTAATCTGGTGAAAAGGACTCAGGAGATGTTAGCAAGTTCCAACCTGAGACTTCATAAGATAGCATCAAATAGTCCTGCTGTATTGAATGCCTTTCCTGTGGAGGATCATGTGAAAGACCTCAAGGATCTGGATTTGGAAAAAGATACTCCACCTATTGGTATGAGCCTTGGTATGAGCTGGGATCTTAAAGCTGACACTTTCACTTTCTGTGTTGATGCAGAAGAGAAGCCTTTCATATGAAGAGGCATCTTGGCAACCGTCAACAGCGTGTTTGACCCTCTTGGGCTGGCAGCACCTGTTACTATCCAGGGAAAGTTCCTTCTTTGTGATCTGACAGTTGACACAAAAGATTGGGATGCCCCTCTACCTACAGACAGGAAAGCTGAATGGGAGGCTTGGAAACACTCTTTGCAGGATCTAACACAGTTTGAAATTCCCAGAGTGTACTCAACAGTTACTCTGTCCTTGGCACAAAGGACAGAAATTCATGTTTTTTCAGAGTTTTCCATAAAGACAATTGCAGCAGTAGCCTACCTGAGAGTGAAAGATGGAGATGGTTCATGTGATGTAGGGTTTGTCTTAGGCAAGGCTAAGCCTGCCCCGCTGTCTGCTCACACCATACATAGATTAGAGCTAGGAGCAGCAGTCCTTGCAGTAGAAGTGGTGGATTTCATTCAAAATGAGTTAGATATCATCCCAAATGCTGTAGAATTTTATTTTGACAGTAAAGTGGAGTTAGGGTATATTCATAACCAAACCAGACGTTTTTATGTATACGCGAGTAATAAAGTTCAGCGGATCAGGAAATCGACAAGGCCAGAACAGTGGCATTATGTTCCCACAAGTCAAAACCCTGCCGATCATGCAAGACATTCAGTACCTGCTGATTCAGATGTGGAAGTGCGTTCTAACCGTACTGACCTGACATCCATTGACTTTCCAGTTTGTCTTGGCTCACATTGCTTTGAGCGCTTTTCGACCTGGAAATGTCTCAGACAAACTATATCCAACTTAATCGACATTATACATTCATTCAGACCCAAGACTGAGGTAATGAGTGCCTGAACATTGACAAAACACTCACAGAGGAACTTTCACAGGCAGAAGTTGTGATAGAACAATGTGTCCAATGGGAAACTTACCCTGTTGAGTTTGCTTGTCATTCTGTAGGGAAGAATATTCCAAAAATGAGTGGATTGAGAACTCTGAACCCCTTCATTGACCAGGATGGGCTTCTGAGACTAGGTGGCAGACTCAAGCATGCTCCCATTGAACAAAAAGAAAAGCATCCAATTATTACTGGGAAAAGTCACTTATCCCTTCTATTAATAAGACATTTTCATGAACGGGTCAGACACCAAGGCCACCTGTTTATAGAAGGTGCTATAAGGAATGCAGGATTCTGGATCACTGGGGCAAAGAAGCGCATCCATAGTGTGATTCATAAGTGCATCATCTGTCAGAAACTTAGAGGAAGACCTGTGGAAAAGAAGATGTCAGATCTTCCTCCGGATGGACTTGCCACTGATCCACCCTTCACTTATTTCGGCCTTGATGTCTTTGGGCCCTGGATGGTTGCTTCTCGTCGCACACAAGGGGGTCTGGTAAACAGCAAAAGATGGGTACTCATTTTTACCTGTTTGAGTGTTCGAGCAGTACACTCTGAGTTGATCGATTCTCTTGATGCTTCCACCTTTATCAATGCCCTCCGATGGCTTTTTGCAATAAGGGGTCCAGCGAAACAAATCAGATCGAATTGTGGCACAAATTTTAAGTGTGCTTGTAAGGAGCTGGGAATGCTTGCAGAGGAGCCTAACCTCAGGAACTACTTAAGTGAGGAAGGATGTTGCTGGATCTTTAATCCTCCTTATACATCCCATATGGAGGGAGCTTGGGAGCGACTTATCGGAGTCTCATGTCGCATATTAGACTCCATGCTACTTCAAAACAGTCACTCTAATCTAACTCATGATATGTTAGCAACATTCTTGGCAGAAGTTTCTGCAATTATGAATGTAAGACCTCTTGCACCCATCTCCAGTGACCCAAATTTACCCGATCTATTGGCTCCAGCTACCCTTTTGTTTCAAAAGGTTGGTGTGCTCTCTCCTCCTCCAGGGGACTTTGAAAAAGATCTTTGCCATCAGAAATGAAAACAAGTTCAACAACTTACTGACACGTTCTGGGAAAGGTGGCAACGCGAGTACTCGGTTAGTCTACAGAGTCGTTGCAAATGGCATACCACCCGGCCTAACATCAAGGAAGGGGATGTAGTTCTAATGAAGGAAGTTCAAGTCAAGAGAAATGGCTGGCAAATAGCTCTTGTGACTAGGGTATTCCCAGGCTGTGACGAAAATGTCAGGAAAATTGAAATCAAGGTCACTAAGGATGGGAATTTTAGAACATATCTGAGACCCATGTCCCAAGTGATTCTTCTTCTGTCACCAGGAGAACAGAAGAACTAACATTCTAAAGAACTGTAGTACTGATAATAGTGGTATTTTTAAAATACCAGGCAGGGAGTATTCTGACTGTTTAAATAGTCATTTAATTTTGGGTTTATTTTTATTTCATTTCACAACAGCAGTGATGCAGCAGTAGATATCTCACTGATAAAAGCTATATTTCTGTTATTTTGTGCCAGAGGCCATCGTCTGTAAGTTTAATTGTTTATTGAATTTCATATGTTAAAAAAGAAGTATTTCATACCATTTAAAAAGAAACATTTGTGGTGCATTTGGATAAGAAGGTTGTTGTTTTCTCTCGCGTAGTAATGCTAAATTTGTTGTTTTCTTTCCTAAAAATTACTTTTAGTCATACTTTATACTTAATGTATATTTTGTGTTTGCATTATAGTTTCACAAAAAATGATGTTGTGCAACTGAAGATTTCAAGTAAACACTGGAAAAGAACTCTTTCAGTTTTGACTTTTTCTTCAGCCCTCATCCTGTTTAACTATCTGTCGAGGTGCAACTTACTTGCAGCAGGGAGAGAATATTTAGCAATGGGCTATAGTTTGTATTAAAACCTGTTATTCTTCCTCCTTTCTCACAGCTGAAATATTTACAAATTACATCTGTTCCTTTTTTATGTACCACATGGCACTCTGCTCTTTTTCCTTCTGTGGGAGCTATAAAAGATATCAGGGTGGGGGTGAGGTTGCTCAAGTCACCTTACTCTGAGCCAGATTACTAGTTCCCAATCACTTATAGAGATAGCCATCACTCACCCACCCACTCAGTTTTTAAGCCATCATAACACTCTCTGTGGGGTGGGAGTTGCTTCCCTTACTTCTTTCTAGCCCCTTCTATGGTTGTGGTCTTTGTGAAAGAACAGGAAAAAAAACAAGAACGAACTTTCAACATTTTGAGAAGGTGCACCATTCCTGGAGGTACTGTAACACTAGGTTGATGTGTGGAGTGGATGGAGCAAGCACCTCTTCCAGGTCAAAAAATCCATTTAATATAGAGCCCTTGAATAGAGAACGTATCAGATACTGGATAGACAAGAACAGAAACGACACTTGATCATAATCAAAAGGCTGAGAAGCAATAACCAGCATTTTCCTCTGGCCTGAAGAACACCCCACGGTAAATCGGTGACTCCAGCATGGTAGCCAGACTCCATCCCCAACAGATACCGGGCAATCTGTTTTTTATCACCTTGATAGCTATTGGAAACAGGCAGAGCAGTAGCTATAGGTGTAGGATTTATTTAGATTTAGCAATGGGCTATAGTTTGTATTAAAACCTGTTATTCTCCCTCATTTCTCACTACGCACAGCTGAAATATTTACAAATTACTGTTCCCTTTTTTATATTCTACATGGCACGGTGCTCTTTTTTCTTCTGTGGGAGCTATAAAAGATATCAGGGTGGGGGTGGGGTGGGGTGGGGGTTGGGGGGGCTTTTGCTCAAGTCACCTTGCTCTGAGCTAGATTACTAGTTCCCAATCACTTATAGAGATAGACATCACCAACCAACCCACTCAGTCAGTCAGTGTTTAAGCCATGCTAAAGCTGTCTGTGGGGTTGGAGTTTATTTTCTATCTATAGCTACTGCTCTGTCTGTTTCTAATAGCTATCAAGGTGAAAAATAAGAGATTGCCTGGTATCTGTTGGGGGTGGAGTCTGTCTACCGTTCTGGAGTCACGCTTTACCGTGGGGTGTTCTTCAGGCCACGATGTTTTTGGCTATGATCAAGTGTTGTTTCTGTTTATTCAATATCTGATATGTTCTCTATTCGTGGACTTTATATTAAATGGATTTTTAGAGCTGGAAAAGGGAGGAAGAGTAGCTCCATCTACTCCACACATCAACCTGGTATTACAGTTCTTCCAGGAATAGTGCACCTTCTCAAAATGTTGAAAGTTTTTTTTCTCTTCTTTCACAAAGACCACAACCATAGAAGTGGCTAGAAAGAAGTGAGGGAAGCAACTCCAACCCCACAGACATCTTTAGGATGGTTTACACACTAACTGACTGACTGAATTGGTGGGTGGGTGTGTGTGAGAGAGGGAGGGTTTCTCTATCTTTGGCTATCTCTATAAGTGATTGGGAACTAGTAATCTGGCTCAGAGTAAGGTGACTTGAGCAACCCCACCTCCACCCTGATAGCTTCCACTATGTGTTTTTGTCCCTAGAATTTAATGATGGTGCCCTGTTGATCAACAGGGGGCTATAGTTCCTCAACTGCTTCTTCCTGTAGTCAATAATCATCTCCCAAGTCTTGGTTATGTTCAGGCATAGATTGTTATTCCGACGCTATGTGGAGAGGATATTCACTTCCTCTAAGTAGGCCTTCTCGTCGTTGTTGGTGATGAGGCCTAGTACCACTGTTTCGTCAGTGAACTTCACCAGCTGGTTGGAGCTGTGTGTGGCCGTGCAGTCACTGGTGTAGAGGGAGTACAGCAGAGGGCTGAGGACGCAGCCCTGAGGGGCTCCAGTGCTGAGGGTGAGCGCAGAGGAGGTGTGGTTTCCGATCCTGACCACTTGGGGGCATCCTGTCAGGAAGTCCAGAATCCAGTGGCAGATGGTGGTGTTCAGTCACAGATCCTGGAGCTTTCTGCAGAGGTGTGAGGGGACAATGGTGTTGAAGGCAGAGCTGTGCCACTTAAACCAAATAACCTAGGCTCAGAAGTTGCAGTAGGCCAATAATATAATATTTATTAAAAAAAAAGGCATAACATAAACTATTCAGCTGCATGTATAACATTGTTTTAGCACGGTGGCTGCACTGTGCTGACTTTAATAAAATGTCTGCGAAGCCATCATTACAATTTCATATTTAACCTCCCATCAGATAAATGAGATATCATGTTCTGCTATTACTAGCATGTTTTATTTGAGTTTATTTTAAGGTATGATTAGTTGACATTAACTCGTTCAATGAATGATTAAAACAATAAATCTGTGTCATCACTGCTTCTACTGCTGTGCAATGTCCACTCAAAACTGAGTGTGTCGCACTTCTCAACTGAACTGTACAGGTCAGCTCATATGGCCCATATGGAAATGTGATATATGGACATGTATGATGCAAATCATATTGGAGGAGTGACATCTTCAGTGGAGCAGGGAGGCAGAGTGAGGTTCTCAGCAGAGTAGGAAGGCAGAGCGACGTCTTAAGTGGAAATGGGCATAGTGACATCTGAGGAGGAGCAGGGAAAAGCTGGGCACATCAGGCCAGTGAGGGCCCAATGTGGGCAGCCTACATCGGGCCACTGGGGATTTGCATATCGGCATGACATTGGCCCCACAGCATTGCAAAACATGCAAACCCTGAATGGGCCAATGTGGGCTGCCAACATCAGGCCAATGCTGTGGGGCCAATGTTGAGCTAATGTGAAAATCCACAGTGGCCCGTTGTGGGCTGCTTGTATCAGACGGACATAGCCTGTCCACATCATGCCCATGTGCAAATCCCCAATGGTCTACGTTGTCCCAATGTGAGTAGCCAACTATGGCCATCCCATATCAGGCCAATGTCACACTGATGTTAAAATCCTCAATAGCCCACACCAGGCCCTTACTGGTTCAATATTGGCAGCCCAATTTGGGCTATTTCTTTGGGCAGTCCACGTTGGGCTATATATGAGGATTTTCACATTGGTTTGACATTGACCCCATGACACTGGCCTGATGTGGGCTGCCAATGTGCAAAATGGGCCCTTACACGTCTGATGTGGGTAAAAGTAAATGGAGAGCATTGCTCCAGGAAGGCCATATTGGCTGTCCAATTGGCTGACCAAGCTTAACATTTAGGCAGCTGGCTGACATTCTGCATTTTGCTGTTATCACAAATGATCCTGAAAATAGTCTGAAATAACTAACAGAACATAATCTATTAAGCAAATTAATAAAATTTTCATAACATCAAATAAGTAATATAAGTAAATTACTAATTTTGAACTGTAAAAGACTGATAATGGGTAAATAGTTTTGTTATTTTCATAAATAGAACATTTCTAAACACAATAAAAGTATCCCATAAATCTATGAGAAATAAATAGGCAAGTGCACACATTAAGCCCATTTACACTTTAATATCATTTTCAACTTTGACATAAAAAAAGAAACCAATAATATGCACTACTGCTTGTTTTAGCCAGCTCTTCAATTTGTTAATGCACTGATGTTTTTACTGTATTCAAATTTCATATTAGCCAATATTGAATGAAGTAGCAGGCAAAAACCGTCGCCTTTTCTGATATCCATGTTATACTTCCAGTGTGCTGTTGGTGAAGTCTTGTTTAAAAAGTAAATTTTTAACTTAACGGTGACTTCACTGTCAAAAAAAAAAAAAAAAAGAAGTTAAAAAAATAAATAAAACGTTGGGGCGGGGCCAGACCTAATCCAGCGCATCCAGGGCTGTGAGTTAATTGGTCTGAAATGCCTGCCAATCAAGTGTATTTTCTCCAATAATGTTGTGACTTTTGTGTGGGAGGCTGCATATTCTTATGCATATTCTCTATACTTGCTATAAGAAGCAAGTGCGGGCTGCCCCCCCAGAAAATCCTCATTGGACTAATGTGGTTGCATAAGTGTGCACACTCCTTAACTAATACTTTGTTAAAGCACATGCTTATGATACAGTATTGTCTTTTGAGGTAAGAGTCTACCAACTTAGTACCTGATTTAGCCATTTTATTCCACTCTTACTTGCAAAATTGCTCCAGTATTTTGAGGAACACGTTCACCTCTTAAAAATTGTTTCAGAAGCTGAAGTTCGTTTCTTATTCTCCAGTTTCTTATTGAGATACAGTATCTTATCTTCGATGCTCAGTAGTTACGATCTCGTGGCTGTAGATGGCGCCGTATACAGTATACAAGTCTGGAAACAAAACAGCAACAAAAAAAAAACCTTAGTATTCTTAAGTATCGGATGTTCTAGCCGTTTTCACAGTGAACCTGTAAATGTGTAATCTCTGAATTTATATGTAACACTATATGTTGAACCTGTAATAAAGGTTAGTTAGTTTTCAGCTTTGCCTGCCACTGCCCACCCTTTTAATTATTAAAGCATTTAAAAATAGGAAATAGGAAAATTAGGAATGTAATATAGGGAAAAATAATTATTTGCATATCAGTTCGCAGAATTTTAAACTGATTGAATTTTGAGAGTCATGACTCATACAATATGACCCTGCCCTACTGAAATAGCAATAGCAATTACCCCGTTTGCTATTTCACTTCCTCGGCAGCGCGTATGGAGCCTGCCAAAATTCAAATAGAATTGCAATTCCCTTTGCATTTAGATTTCCAATGCCTTGCACGGAATAGTGATCGGTCGTTCTTGAACGATTCGTTCATTTTGAACGAATCTTTAATGTGACTCGGGAAGAATGAGTCGTCTCGGGGAGTGATTCGTTCAGTCGCGCATGCGCACCATCCCATAGGCTCTGTACTGGAGTTAGTTCACCGGTTTCGGGTCTTCGGGTCTGATTCGTTCGT
>CM074953.1:23500956-23518844 GCA_037577455.1 Pangasius macronema | reverse complement strand
AGCACTCCCTTTTAACTGCTGACTAATTAGCATGTTTAGACGTGTCCCGGTATTTGTTTTAGAAATGGAAATTAAAATTTTTTCCTCAACATTGAGTGATTCCATACTTTTTTCCTCTACTTGATTTGGAAAATGACATGCTATTAATAAAAAATGTCACTGAATTTTTTGCTGTATGTTTCACAAAGCCAGAATGCTAAGCTATTGAACAAAACCTTTTTTGTATCATATCTGTGATTTGTTTGTTTGCTATAAAGTAAAAAGGCTGGGTGAACAAGTGTGGTGATTCCATAATTTTTTCCAGGTATTGTAAGTGCAGAAAGGTTTTTCTTATGTGTGTTCTGTAAAATGAACAGTAGGAGGTGCTCTATGCATATAATCTTCTTCTTCTTATTTTTTCTTCCTCCTGGAAGGTTATATAACTTACTGCTGTCTGGGTATAGCCATGTTGCAGTTCAGGTGCTGAAATTGAAAATAAAGTGACAAGTGGAACTTGTGGTAGCTTTCTCCATTTCTGCAAAGTAGAGGATCAGCACAGGTACAACATGTCTCATCTTCAATAGCACTTGTTCTCTTTTCAAAGTTTTTGTGCCATGAACGCTATGGGGTCGGAAACCTTCATGACGTAGCCATGCGGACTTACTAGGCCGTCTCATTCCAATGTTCAATGCTAAGAAGATGTATGAGAAGATACAAAATATGAGGCCTTTACCTATGTTTAAATATTACCAATTTGAAATCCCGTTTGGAATTTGGAATAACTGCATGCATCTAACTTTCCACATATTATCCCTGCTATTTTATTTATTTATTTTAGCCATAAGTTAAATGTCTGACAAAAATACTGACCTTTACTGAGGTCAGTACATGTTCTGTACCTGCCTCAAGATGTAAGTTTGATGCCAATTTTCTTAACTTATTTTAAAAAGAATAGAATAGAATCTGTAAAATCAACTGTGTTCTTCTACACAATATTTTTTCCAGACAGAGCGCATCATGACTAGAATGTACTTGCACAGAACACATGTACTGATTTTTACTGTAAAATAATCAGTTGTAAAGGTTACATGCATGAGTGAGTCATGATACGCTCCTTCAGAACAACAGTCATATAAGAAAACATCTTACAGATTTCAGTGGGGGCAGAGTTTGAGTCTAATAACTGTTTCTCAGGCTGTAAGTCTTATGAAGCTAAAATTTGTACAACAATGCAGTATAATTACTGCAATTTTTACTGTTGACATGTTTACTTCAAAAACATGGTGGCCATCAGGTAATCACATTATTCTATGTATCTTGGGGAGAACTAGCTATGTGGTGCTTGGCCCCTGCAGATTGCTGCTTGGGGATATAATAATAATAATAATAATAATAATAATAATATTCTGATTCTCTGCTAAATTAATTTGAAACTGAACAACTTGGTAAAGCTCACTGCGGTAGGCTACTTTGAATAATACCAACATTTATGTTTGCCATGTCTCTGGCAATGGAGAACAAGAAAGTTTAGTTAGCTAACCCAGAAGCAAATTATTTTCTGGCCCACTGACGACAATGTACAGGTGAGCCAACACTGGCCAAACTTTTTGACCTTAATGATATACAGTCAGGAGTGGCCAAATCAACAATTTGGTACATTCTTAAAAAGAAGACAGAAAACTAAAGTGGATGAATGCTAAATTCTTTCTTTGTTGAAGAAAAAACACTTCACGACATCTAGACAAGTCAGGAACACTCTAGAGGAGGTATGCATACCTTTGTCAAAGTCTACAGTCAAGAGACACCTTCATGAATGTAAATACAGACAGTTTACCTCAAGATGCAAACCACTGGTAACACTCAAGAACAGAAAGCCCAGATTAGACTTTGCTAAAAAACCTCTTTAAAAAAAGCCTGAACAGTTCTGCTGCAAGATTAACTTGTACCAGAATGATGGGAAGAGAATGGAGATGGAAAAGAAGGGCTCATGTACCACATCATCTGTCAAACATGTGGAGGAAGTGTTATAGCATAGGCATGTATGGCTACCAATGGATCTGGGTCACATGTTTATTGATGCGAGTGCTGACAGAAGTAGCAGGTGAATTCTGAAGCATATAGAGCTACAGTCAGGTCCATAAATATTGGGACATCGATATAATTCTAACATTTTTGGCTCTATACACCACCACAATGGATTACACCACCACAATGAAATGAACAAGATGTACTTTAACTGCAGACTGTCATCTTTAATTTGAGGGTATTTACATCCAAATCAGGTGAACGGTGTAGGAATTACAACAGTTTGCACTGGGGTCGCCTCTTCTACTCTTTTTTCCCTCTCATTTTCCTCATTCATCAGCTCCTCAAAGTACTCCTTCCATCTCCTCTGTACACTCTCCTCACTTGTGAAAACGTCATATATAATACATATAGAATTTTCTTAGAATTTTGTCATTAGGAGCAACTTTTAGGCTTAGGAAGCTTTGTGAATATGGGCCCTGGGATTTTCATGCATAACAGTCTCTAGAGTTTACTTAGAATGGTGGAATAAAGGAAAAAAACATCCAGTGTGGGGCAGTTCTGCAGATGGCAATGTCTTCTTGATGAGAGAGGTCAATGGAGAAAGACCAGACTGGTTCAAGCTGACAGAAAGGCTACAGTAACTCGGATAACTCGGATGGTATGTACAATTGAGGCAAGCAGAAAAGCATCTTAGAATGCACAACATGCTGAAACTGGAGGCAGATGGGCTACAACAGCAGAAGACCATATTGGGTTCCACTTCTGTCAGCCAAGAACAGAAAGCTGAGGCTGCAGTGGGCACAGGCTCACCAAAACTGGACTGGACAGTACAAAAATGTAGCCTGGAATTGGTAACTGATGTTTATATAACAAGAGAAACAGTATGTTGACAAAATCCAAAAGTAAGTCTTTAAGTCTGAAAGTTAGCTGCTGGTAGATGTGGTGTACATGGTTCCCTGTCCTTCTCCAACAGTCTACATGCAATTTTTCGAATTAAGTAATGATTTCAAAAGCTGGTCAATATTCTACACAGCTGTACCCAATCATATGTGTAACTGGAGTTTTCTCTTTGCCTCCATGTCTCATTATTTAAGAGAATGAAGATGCTGCCAGAGATGATAGCAGATTCAAGATCTAAACATAATTTAAGCCATACTCCATTCATACCTCAATTGAACAAAACGCATCAATTCCTGCAAAAAGATATGCATATGGTAAGGGTATGAATCTTATGACCCTTCTTCGTCCTGATGCCATTATAATGGAATGTGGCTTGACACTGTTTCAGACAAACACAGTCATAGACTCAGGATGGAATTAGACATTTAGCAGCTGATTTTTAATACTGGAATGTTTGAATGTTTCTATGCATTTGTTTCTTTGTTCAGAATTATAAATAAGCTAAATAATGATTTGCTCAAAAAGATATGATATCTAAAGAGAAAAATAATGAGCAGAAAGGACATTTTTGCTGCAAGTCATTACCAAAAACAGTTTGTCATTAGAACTTAAGAGTGAGATCACGTGACCCTTCGACAGCGATGCACGCATAGTCCCTCGCTCTGCTCACTTTGTCAAATATTATATAATCCTGTCAGTAAATTTCGAACCATTCTCTATTTAACCCATTATGAATACTTCAACAGTCAAAGACAATCGGAAGAGAGAGT
Source organism: Pangasius macronema (assembly GCA_037577455.1). Lineage (NCBI taxonomy): Eukaryota > Metazoa > Chordata > Actinopteri > Siluriformes > Pangasiidae > Pangasius > Pangasius macronema. The sequence goes on along the minus strand of CM074953.1, from coordinate 23,515,167 downwards.
TTGAGCAATCGCCAATAAAGAAAAAAATCAAAGATTCCACCATCTCCAGAGAGGATCTCGACTGTGCTATCGCTAACGGTATCAAGCTAGCACTTAAAGAGCAGCAAAGTACTTTGGATCCGGTTGTGACCTCAACAGTAAGAGATGCGGTAGGCTCTGTACTGACCCCAGCGTTGTGTGACCTACATATGGACATACAAGCGACCAACAATTCTGTTAAAGAACTAAGTGTAGAACTTGAAAAGCTAGCTAGCGCGGCGAAGCAGACACGCGCCCGAGTAGATTCCGTTCAGGCAGCTGCACGTGAGGATAGGAGGACAGTCACAAACTTGAGAAAGCAGCTAGAACAACTTACTGATAAAATGACAGACATTGAAGACAGGAATAGGACAAACTATCGTAGGACTGGTGGGGTTGCCCGAGGGGGCAGAGGGCTCCGACGCAGCCAGCTTTCTCAGAGCTAATCCTTCCAAGTGGATTACATCATTGAAAGGCCGCGACATCGAGATTGATCGCGCTCATCGCATCTATGACGGAAGAAAAAGTAACTCCGAGTGGCCGCGTACTCTCATCATCAGTGTGCTAAGATGGCAAGACAGATCGGCGATCCTAAAGGGTGCACGGCAGGCATACACAGTGATATACAGTACACGCAGGATAATGTCACGCTGCTATTTTTTCTTAACTTCAGTCCAACCACAACTACCAAGAGAAAGAGCTTCAACCCAATCCTTAAGAAGATGACAGCAATGGGTCTACAGCCTTTCCTCATCTATTCGGCGACAATTAAACTAGGGCACAAAGGTGAGCAGATGATGTTTGACTCTCCTCAGAAAGCGGAGGAATTTATCAGTTCACTGTCACAGAAGACAACATGGGCTGCAGCTCTACAAAGCAATGGGAAAACAGTGTGATGCGTGATCGTGATGGTGGCGATTCCGGGTGCCCAGGAGAGGATAATAACAAGGTGGACATGGACATAAGTTAAATCTTTTTTTTTTCTCTCTCTTCTCCTAGGATATTGTTCCTATTTACAGTCTGATTTGTTTCTTGTTTATAGTTGTTTGTTGTTCCTGTTTCTGTGTTGCTTTTATTTTTTACAACAGACATTTATACTTTTATTTATCATATTTCTAAAATGATTACTCATCTAGGTGGTTTTGTATCTAGAATGCACACCAGCATTTACATATTACTTACAGAATGGGAGTGCTTTTGCTTTTCTTCATTTACAAAATACAGTTTTGGGGTTATGAATATTCAATGCATATCCTAAATATTGTATCATTGAACGTGAATGGCCTAAATTCTGCTGTTAAAACGAACCCGGGTACTAGAATATTTACACCGTAAATCGATTTCCTGTGCACTGATACAAGAGACACATTTAAAGCAATCTGACGTGGCACGTTTCCAGAATAAGTATTATAAATTGGCAGCCTTCTCCTGCGCTCTTAATAAAACTAAGGGGGTGCTTATCCTTGTTAACAGGAAGTTACATTTAACAAGTGAACATACAGGAAGTGATGAAGAGAGTAGATTTGTTTTTATACGTTGCAAAATACATAACAGGTTAGCATTGGTCTCTATTTACAGTCCGAACGAGACAGACAGTTCGGACCATATTCTTTACAAATATTTCCAGTACATTACTTGAGCAGACTGATTGTCCACTAGTGGTGGGTGGTGACTTTAATGCTGTCGTAAATCCTGCCTTGGATAAATCTCAATCTGATACAACAGCCAATCCATCTTCTAAATTACTGAATAAATTTATCACTGAGCTCAACTTAATCGATCATTGGAGAATTCAGAATACTACATCTAAGGACTTCACTTTTTTTTCTAATAGCCATAAGACTTTCTCTAGGATAGATTACATATTTCTCAGCCCATCTTTAATTTCGTCTAATTCCTCCATCTCTATATTACCAATTTCATTATCTGATCATTCTGCTGTGTTGTGCAATATTCCTCTTTCGGATATTAAAGTCAAATCCCCTAGATGGTGCTTTAACATGTCATTATTAAGCAATCAGACTTTCATTACCTCTCTAAAAGAATATATAAAGGAATTTCTTGAAATTAATATACCTTCTGATGGGGATCCTCAAATATTGTGGGAAACGACTAAGTGTGCTATATGAGGATTTTGTATATCTCTCTCTTCTTCTCTTGCCAAAGTGAAAACTCACCAGTTTACACAACTAAAAAAGTCCAATCATTACAAAACCTACAAAAACAACATTTTATTGAGCAACAGGCTATACAGATGTCCTCTTTAAAAGAAGACTATGATTTATTTTCACAATCAAATCTTACATAGGACTAGGCAAAAATATTATTTCGAATCAGAGAGACCTAGTCACCTATTGGCCCTTAGGCTGAAAGAATGAGAGTCCAAGGCTCGGTCGGATGATCAGGTCACCACTAACCCTAACGACATATTTAAAGGTTTTTACACAAATCTGTATAAAGCCGATTTTGATTAATCAAATTGTAAGCAGTATTTAGATAAATTGGAATTGCCTCAAATCTCACAGATGGATAAAGAATCTTTGGAGGCCCAGTTAAGTTTGGAGGAGCTCCACATTTCTCTAAAAAGCCTACAAAAGGGCAAATCGCCGGGTCTAGATGGTCTCTCCCCTGAACCATATTTAGAAGTTTGACAGGCTAGAGTTGAATTATATGTGGGCAGTTCTGCAATGTTTCGGCTTCGGTGAACATTTCATTTCTATGATCAAGACATTATACCACTCACCTGCAGGATCAGTCTTGACTGGTAATATTATTTCCCCCCTGTTCCCTCTACAGCGGGGAACGAGGCAGGGATGTCCACTTTCCCCCTTATTGTTTTGTTTATCTCTTGAACCCTTAGCACAATCCATCAGGAAATCTGAAGTATCGATTAAGATTCATGATCATAATCATATTATTTCATTGTATGCTGATGATGTTATTTCTATATTTAGACCACTTTGATGTTTCAGTCTCTAGTATAATTAAGGAATTTGATCATTTTAGTAGCTTATCAGGATACAAAATAAATTGGAGCAAATCGACTTTAATGCCAATTAACAATGTTAAGGTTAATTCTTCTATTCCCTCATTTATCCCTGTTAAGGATTCTTTCATCTATTTGGGCATTACCGTATATAAAAACAGCCATAAGATTGCCAGAGACAATTTTAATAGTATTCTAGTTAAGGTTAAAAATGATATTCAAAGACGGAATAATCTTAAAGTCTCTCTTCAAGGAAGAATCTCCACAGTTAAGATGAATTTGTTACCTTGGTTTAACTTTTTTTCCTCTATGATACCACTTTCTCACCCTCCAGGTTACTTTAAGGAGATCAATTCCATACTTTCTCATTTTATCTGGAATGATAAATGCCCCAGAATCAAACTTACCACATTACAACATCCTATACTCACAGGAGGACTGGCTGTACCAAATTTTGTATTGTATTACTGGTCGTTTCAACTTAAGGCTCTTCATAATTGGGTTGATCCTCAATCTAAAGTTTCATGGAGACTGATTGAAGCTGACAAGGTTAAACCAAGTAGACTACAAGACATTTTATTTACTGGTATAGGAAAAAAGTGTGATAATTATAAATTTGGTCCAGTTGTGGCTAATTCTATTAAAATTTGGAAAACGGCTGAACGTCTGATAGGAGGACCCTTCAAATTTTGTAACAGTACACCTTCATGGCACAACTTTAATTTTTTTATGTGGAAATCGTCCATTTGTCCAGCCCTCTTCGTCTTCTTTAGGCATAAAGATGTGCGGTAATATATGACAATCAGGGCCTCTGTTCATTTCAGACAGTAAGAACTAAGTTTTGTTTACCAGCATCCGCATATTTTGTCTTTCTTCAATTACGTTCTGTTCTCAAAGCGTATGGAGTTCCTTGGGCATCTCCCATTTCCTCTCACCCTATGCGGGATTGGATTGCACCATCTACTGGTCAGCCACCTGTTTCCTTAATATATAATATAATTATTCATTGCATTACAAAAGCTCTTTCTATCAAATCTATTTGGAATCAGGAATTATCTGACCTTAATTTATCTGTCGACTGGGAGAAAGTGTGGTCTAACCAAAGCTTAACTTCTAATAACTTGGCTCAATGTCTTATTCACTTCAAAGTCATTCATAGAGCATACATAACTCCTTACAAAAGATTCAAAATGAAACTACAACCAAATNTTTATCTTCCTTACTACAAATTGATTACTTTGCTAACCCAAGTTTATGTCTTCTTAATGATGATTCTGGTCTCTGTATAAGCTTAATACAAAAGAGAATGTTGTTTGCTGGTTTTACGGCTGCGAAGAAGACAATAATACAGAACTGGTTTACACCGCACATGTGTGGAAAAACATATTGGATCCATAGCCTCCTGAAAATATTGACTTGTGAATGTACAACAGCACGAATTAATAAGGCCAAACCTAGTACTATTGATGCTTGGCAATGTTTTTCCTTTAACATACTCGATTATATAAAGAAATGATTTGATTTGTTTTTTTTTCTTTTTCCCTCCCTTTCTCTCTCCTTTTTGACTGGACAGTTTAAATTATTGATTATATGTCTGTTGTTTTTTGTTTTGTTTTGTTTTGCTTTGAATAGATGTTATGATGTTATGTTATATGTAAAAGACAATAATAAAAAAAAACTTAACTAAGAGTTTCTGGGCTTTTGTAACCAAAACTCCACAAAACAATCCTGTGTAATTATTCTTTCAACAAAGACAAGAAAAACAAATTATTACCTTTTCCAACATTTAAAACAATTTTACAGACCTTGATCTTAGGCTCTCTGGAACAGGAGGTGATGGTGCCTCTGAAGTATTCTTGTCATTTTTCCACTCAGATCCTCAGTATTTAAAATGCGATTCTCAATCTGATAAACACATGTATGGATACATGGATAAGCAAATGTGATAAAACATCCAATAATTAAACAGATAATGTCTACATAAATAGAAACAAATGGATGCACACTGTACCTTGTTATCTTTTGATAATGGTGAAAAACAAATAATCCAAATTATTATTATTATTAAAAATATTAGGCTGTGTAGAACCCTGGCATTTACATTTACATTTATGGCATTTGGCAGACGCCCTTATCCAGAGTGACTTACAATAGTGCTTTTAAGTCTATTAAAAATACATTCTGATATTGGCTCACTAGGTCACAAACTAGGAATACCATAAGCCCAAAACTCTGTTGGTTTTTTTTTTTTTTGGTGTGTGTGTAGACGTCTTTAGACATAATTTGAAGACTGCCAGTGACTCAACTGTGCGGACATCTAATAATTTGGGGGTGGGAAGGAGGATTTTTTAAAATTTATTTATTTTTTTTTTTCATTTAGGACTTCTTATTTTTTCCTGTGAACGTTTCCTCACTCCCAGACACACACATGCACAAACACAAAGAGTTCAGCTCAGCTTTCTTTCTCCGGCTCTTAAACAAACCATACATAAGTAAATTCCCTCACCAGCTGATGTAAAGTACAGGGCGCTCTCTCTGTTAAAAAGCCCACTCGCATGGTTCTGTCCACTGGACTGGATCTGGTGCTCCTTTTTTGGTCTTTGGCAGGCAGAAATCACTGCTGTCTTATCAATTTGGGGACACATCTGCCCATGGCCCAAGTAGAAGCCCAGATACTGTACTCCCCCATCCAATCACAGACTTCTTTGGATTTGCTGAGAGTCCTGCCCATCTCAAGGATTTCAGATACCACATTAAGTTTTCCGAGATGGCGAGAGGTGGTAATCACAAAGGACTGGAGTGAATTGGACTGGTGAGATTCAACTCAGGTCCCAGCTCCTCCCTCTCAGGTACTACAATAACCAGAAACACAGGAACCAAGTTTCTCCATGGTTTCAGGAGATTGAGGTGGTATATTTGAAGTGCATTGCCTCTATCCTTTCGCCTGACCTTATAGTTGACCTCTCCAACTTGCCGTGTGGAGCCTTAAAATTCGAGCCACTTATCCCAATTCTGAGCTTCATCATGGAAAAAAAAAAGTACAAATCATTATTTTAAGGGTTTGATTAACTATGTGATAAACCCATCCATTTGAGGATGTGTTATGTATTTTGTAATAAAAAACACTGAGTGAACTCAAACACTCAGCCTCAAACCAACTCTTCTTTTTCACTCTGTGTCACAGCCCATCTCTAATCCTAGGGCTCCCTCTGATGGTTTACTGTAGAACACCACATATTCATCTTTCTTAAGAACATACAAATAATAGGTAAGGGTGTGGGTGCCAGGTGAGATGCAGCATCTTCTGACAGTTTATACTGTATGTGTACAGTCCTTTCTTACCCAAAACCTTTAGGGGTTTTTCAAACATAGACTGAGATTGTGGCATAATACCTGGTCTCTTTACACGGATATATAATCCACACATGCTTTTAATTATGTTTTTGTCAAGGTACTGTTTGCTTTTTTCCTGTTTTTTGCTTTTTACCTGTTTTTCTACCTGTTTTTCTCACATGTGAAGCAAGCTCTTGAGGTGAGGGTGGTTTATGTGCAGGTGGCAAGTGAAGGCCAGAGATGTTATATTTGGTGAGCAAGGGTCTACCATGCAGGAGTTCAGCTGGAGTGCACTGTGTTGTCGAGTGCTGAGTTGCACGGTATGCTTGCAGAAAGTCTTTGGTAAACTTGTTCCAACCTTTTCCTTCCAGTGATGCAGTCTGTTAGTGATTCTTTAAATCATTTGACTTCCCCATTTGCTTTTGGGTAATACACAGATGACATCCTGTGTACAATTCCTCTTGTAGGAACAGCTTGAAGTCATGTGAAGTTAATCATACTCCACTGTCAGAAATCAGTTCTTCTGGATTCCCTTCCTTACTGAACACAGTAGACAGGAATTGTATCATGCGTGTGTGACAAATGCCATCTCAGGCTATTTGCTGCAATAGTCTACCAGACTGACCACAAAGCGACAGTCCACAGGTGCTGCGTCAAAAGGGCCCATGATGTCTATGGCCACTTTTTTCCAGGTGCCAGTAGGGTATGGTACTGGTTAAAGTGATGTTGTGCACATGAGAGCAGATTTGTCATGTAACTGACTTGCAACACAAGTTTTGACTGCTGTTGTCACTTGGGCATCCATGCCAGGCCACTAGCAAATTTCTTTCAGCCTCCTTTTTGTTCTCACAGTGCCTTGATATTTGTGTTGTGTGTGAGAGAAATGAATTTGGATTGAAGACTTTCTGGAAGTATGAAGCTTTTGGTTCCTAGCACCACACCACCATCCTGGAGCAAAACTTCATGTATCATTTGAAAGTAGGGACAGAATCGCATGCAGCTTTGAACAGTGCTGGTTACTGCGTTGAGCGCAATATAATTTTCCAGACTAGGGGCAGTACTGGGGAGTGGTAAGTTGGATAAACAGTCTGCGGACACATTCTCATGTCCTGGCTTATACTGAATGTTATATGTAAATGCCATCAGCCTAGCTGACCATCTAACTATGCGCAGGCCTGCTCTGCAATGGACAGTGGGCTGTGGTCAGTCTGCAGTGTGAAGTATCTTACCCACAGACAGGTCCTCCATCTCTCTGTGGCCCATATGCATGCTAATGCCTCTTTTTCTAACAAAGAATATTTCCTTTCCACTGTGGTAAGTGTGCTTTAAGTGAATGCCACTGTTCTCTCTGTGTTGTCTGTGTGCAGCTAAGTGAGAACATCATCTATACCATTGTCTGAGGCATCCGTAGTGACTACAGTGGGCACTTCAGGATTGAAAAGTGTGAGGGCAGCACTATTCATCGTCAGTTTTTTCCACAGTCTCAAAGTTCTCCTGAGCCTCAGGTGACCAGATAAATGGAGTAGAGCTTTGTTAAATTATGCACAATGGCTCCCTGACAGTAGCAAAATTTGGTATGAACTTAGAATACCATGACGCAAGGCCCAGGAATGAACGAAGGCTGACCTCATCAGGAGGAGGTGGTGTAGCTTGTAGCTACCCCACTGAATAGATGGTCAATACCCCTTAACCGATATTTTCAAAAATGTTTAATACGTTGACACTTTGATGAAACACCATAAGAGCTACAGAAAAACACACACAAAGGAAAAGAAACACTGTAAGTGACTGTTATTAAACAATAAAACCAATGCAATTACCAAAATGACAATAAAGCAATTCACATCACACAATTACAAGGAGACAAACATTAACTCATTTACCTTATAACCCTCTCAGTGAGATGCATAATATACAGTGAGAAAGGAAAAAAACATCACACGATTGCAGTTCATGTTCTTCACAAAGCACGCGCGCACACACACACGCGCACACACACACACACACAGCGGAAACAGGAAGCGCTTTATACAAATCCTACCGCTATGCATTACAACTATGTCAAAATAAAAGTCTTCCAAAACAATTCAATGTGAGAAATAAATTACATGAGCAATTACTACAGACAAATTATGTTTAACAAACTAGCGGGTCATTTACACTTCCACCAAATCATGAGTCACAAAACACAATTTCAGAATTACAATGACACTTTAAAAAACAACAGTATTCAGAAAACTATTATAAAAACACTTAGATCAAAGAATTAAAAAAAAAGAACTGCTTTAATCAGCCTCCAAACAATAAAACCAGCTTCTGGATTGGACATTCCATTATGGAAGGCTTAATGAGACATTCTCCTTTCTTTCCAAGATTTTTCTCACCAAGGTGAATTCTAACTCCCTTCACGAGTCCATCTGAATCAATCGTCATTGATCCTACAATCCTGCCTAAAGGCCATTTGTGATTAGATAGATCATTATCCTTGATTATCACTATATCCCCTACTGACCAATTTCTCCTAAGGGTATGCCAGCGTTGTCTAAAAGCAATGTTGGCAAGATTTTCCAAAATTGTTCGGCAAGGTATTGGACATGATGCAACCTTTTTCTGGAATATATGTCGTCTTTGGTGGACTTGCCCCGAGGAGGTAAAGCAATGGTGGATTTCATAGTGAGAAAATGATTTGGAGCTACAGGTCCAAGATTGTTTGGGTTGCTTAGATTGTCAACAGTGAGTAGACGACTGTACAATTAGTATTGCTTCATAAAAAAAATGCTCTTAGAGATGAATCATCGATCCTTTAAGAAGCAATTGAAAGCATGGACTGGAGAACACGTCTCACCATTCTAATCTGATGCTCCCATACACATCCTGTATGACTCGAACATGGCACATTCATTACAAAATCACACTGATTCTCAGCTAGAAAGTTATTCAACTGATCTGTATCAAGTTCTTTAAAGGTGTCAGATAGCTCATTTTTAGCACCTACAAAGTTGCTCCCTTGATCAGATTTGATCTGTCAGACTGCCCCATGGATGGCAATAAAAAAAGCACAAGCCATTAATTAAGGAATCTGTTGACATAGCACTAAGCATCACAATGTGGATAGCATGGGAACAGAGACAAGTAAAGAGTAATCCATATCTTTTGTGCACATTTTGTCCTTGTTTAAAAAAGAATGGACCAAAACAATCTATACCACGATAGGTGAATCCCGGTGAAGGGTTCACTCTCTCTAAGGGCAAGTCAGCCATCTTTTGCTCTTCCGTCAGTCTCGTATGCTTTCTATAAGTAACACAGTTGTGCACAAAGGATGCTACAGCACAATTAATGTCTGGGATCCAGTAACCCTTTGAATGAATTTCATTGATGGTGATGAATTTACCTTGATGTTTGACTCTTTCATGGAAGTTAGCTATAATCAATTTTGTAATGTGATGGTCTTTGGGAATAATTGTAGGATGTATAAACTAAACTACAGAGAGACAAGTTGTTGAGTGTTCCTCCCACCTTAAGCGCACCATCACTGTCAAGAAATGGATCAAGATTATATAGTTCATTGAGATGATAACTGAGTACTTTTAATTAGTACCTTCAGTTCATCTTGAAACACATTTTTGTAGATGTTTAACTATGACACACTCTGCCTTGTCTCTTTCCTCAACTGTAGAAAGACTATTGATTTATCCTTATGAATTCCTCATCAGGTACTTGCGATACCTCTAACTGCTTGAGACCAAAGCGAAAACTTTGACAGACACTCTACACTAATTCATTGTTCTGTTGCTCTTGTGTTAAGTGTTTGAGAAATTCTGCCTTCTGAGTTACCAAGTTGCATTTTTGGAATCTCATTGGAAGGGAGAACCATCTCCCTATTCCACAAAAACTTTGACCCTGTAAACCAGTAAGAGGAAATCAATTCATCAACAGCAAGATCTCTCCAGACATGATCTGCAGGTTTATCCTTTGTTGGAACATACCTCCATTGCTGTAGGGTTGTGCTTAGATGAATCATTTGTACCCTGTTGCTCAATTTCTTCAAATTAGCCAGATCACTTTTCCAGCACTGCCACCTTGGTTGCAACTCATTATTCAATGAGTCATCCCAACCTATGCCTTGTCTACATATTTCCAGAAGTGTTTTTCCATGAAATGTAAATGGAGCTATGAATTCCAGTGGGTCATACAATGATGCAATTGTTGAAAAATTCCATGTCGAGTTGTTGGCTGCTCCTTGAGACAGCTATCAAACTTAAAACAATCAAGTTATATATTCCACTGATTTCCTAGTGTTCGCACTGTCAAAGGATGATCAAATGAAAAGTTAGGTTCCTTTACATCATTTGCTAGTTCTGATGGAGGAATATTTTCTAGGACAGCTTTATCATTAGCTACAAATTTGTGAAGTCTAAGGCCACCAATGGCACAGAGTTCTCAGGCTTCTCGAGCAAGTTGAATTGCATCCTCTGTTGTTTGTACACTTGTAACCCCATCATCTACATAGAAATCAAGGGATACTGATCTTTGTTACCTTCAGCCAAACACTTCAATCCATAATTCCCACATCCTGAAGGTGAAGATGCTCCAAACAGATGAACTCTTATATGGTACTCTTGAAGTTGTTGTAAGTCTCTGTTCTTCCACCACAAGAAATGCATAAAGCCTCTACACTGTAAAAAATAAAAAGTTTAGTTAACTTAAAAAAATAAAGCAACCAGCTGCAAAGCATTTTTTGAGTTCAATTTCAGTGGTTGAAGTTGTTTCAACTGATTTTTTGAAAGTTTATTAAAACTACTGGTTTAAGTTAAGTCTACCTTCCTCAGTAAGTACATCTAAATTATGATCATTATGAGTTTGTGGAAATTGGAATAGAGGGTTGAGTGAACTACCAGTCAAACATTATGCACTGAGTAGGCTCAAAGCTGCTCATGGCAACCGCAGCCCCAAAGCCACCACAGCAATCGCAGTCCCAAGCCATCACAGTGCAACTCCCCATATGAGATCCCCAAGCCATTACCACAGCTCCCAAGTGGCACCATCCCCAGCAATCCCACTGATCTTCAGGCCGTCCATGTGGGGCCACCCCCAGCAGCAGCAATCGAGCTCAACTGAACAGAACTCCAACCAGAGGTAGGCCATCAGGATGGATCAGGCAGGTCCAGAGAGCAGAAGGGGTCAGGATCACTGGTATCTCAGGAGTAGCATGTGTAGCTCGACAGAGGGAGGGAGAAAGGGAGAGATTGTTAGGTAAGCTTTTATCCAGTAATGGTTAAGGACAATGTAAATTGTGTGCAGAGAGCGAGGGCACCCTGGGACATAAGGCAGCCAGCCACTCCACCGTCAACAAACCTGAGTGAACGCGTGAGAGTGGGAGGGGGGAGGGGGGAGGGGCAACAGCATCCAAACATCCTAGTTCACCACAACACTCTATGCCTGTGAACCCTCCAGACCTGCTCCTTTACTTAGAAAAAACTATTCACAAAAAGCTTGACTAAACAAATATGTTTTCAGCCTAGACTTAAAGACTGAGGCTGTTTTTGAGCCCCAAACACTCACTGGAAGGCTGTTCCATAACTGTGGAGCTTTGTAAGAGAAAGCTTTACCCCCTGCTGTAGCCTTCAATATTTGAGGTACCAACAAACAGTCTGCACCTTTTGATCAAAGTAAGTGTGGCAAATCATAAAGACCAAAAGTTTGCTCAGGTACTGTGGTGCAAGACCATTCAGTACTTTATAGGTCAATAGTAGTATTTTGTCATCAATACAAAATTTGATTGTGAGCCAATGCAGTGTGGATAGATAGGGGTGATAAGATGGTCATATCTTCTGGTTCTAGTAAGGACTCTCGCTGCTGCATTCTGGACTAATTGGAGCTTGTTTATGCATCTACTGGAACATCCAGACAGCAAGGCATTACAATAATCCAACCTAGAGGTTACAAAAGCATGAACTAATTTTTCTGCATTGTGTAGTGACAATATATTTCTTATCTTAGCAATATTTCTGAGGTGAAAGAAAGCTATCCTAGTAATATTATCTACATGTGCTTCAAATGAAAGACTGGAGTCAATAATCACACCAGGGTCTTTTACTGCTGCACATGATGAAACAGAAAGGCCATCCAGAGTTATTATGTAATAAGAAAGCTTACTACTGGCATCTATTTGACTTTGCTGAAACATACAACTGTGTGTCATCAGCATAACAGTGAACGCTAATATCATGTTTACAAATAATTTTGCCCAGAGGTAGGATATATATATAAAGAAAAGAGCAGTGGGCCTAAAACAGAGCCCTGCGAAACACCAACCTTTACCTTAATATGCATAGAGAAGTCACCATTTACGTCTACAAACTGATAACAATCAGTCCAGTAAGACCTGAGCAAGGAGAGGAACATTCCCTTAACGCCTACAACATTTTCTAGTCTAAGGCGAATAGCATGATCAGTGGTGCCAAAAGCTGCACTGTCACAGCAACACAAGCAAGGAGACACAGCCCTGATCAAAGGCCAGTAGTAGGTCATTCCAAGAAGAAGGCGTGTAACAACACTCTCTTTGGGAAGGTGTAGGAACTCAGAGATCGTCAAACTGAAGAAACTGACTGTCTGTCCAACCACACACAGGACAAAGACATTCCTTTCTCCCAACAGACCAAAGATGGCTCCAGACTATCTAAGCTAAACGACAGGCCGTAAAACATTAAGTGATGCTAACAAACTCAGGAGTGCAGGAAACCCCAATAGAAAGGGTGTAAATTACTCCTCGGTGATGCTGACCTCGAATTGACCACCCTTAACAGAGGCATTTTGTTTGGATTAGGGAACCTGAGGGTTATCAACAGTCCACTCTGCTGAGTTAAAAAACGACCTTTGCACCTCACTACAAACTAACACACGGACTTCATGCCTTATCTGATTTCAAGGCAGTCCCTGGGTTTCATCTTCAATCTGTATGGGAACATGCCTTCACACATGTTGTGCCAAAAAAAACAGAGGATGAGAGTATTCAACCAAGAAACGAACTTACAATTCAGCTACGGCTACTTCTCACAGTATGAGAAGTCCGGTGCTACCTCTAAAATCATGCATTCAACCCAGCATTACATTGAAAATACATAATATTAAACCTGTAACCTCCTGTACATGGGCCATTTTAACCCTGCGAGCAATGATCTCATGTATATATATGTGTGTTTAGTATCTGTGTGTTTGTCTTAATGTTTTGCATCTGTTAATTTGCAGTACCTCATACCATACAGTAATTATAAGCATTAAAGTTGAATAAGGTCACATACAATGGACATTGAGAAGGAGGCGACCCGAAAGGAGGGGCGCTTTGCAAATTAGTTGGAGGGCCCACCAAACCGCTCTCCAATCACCTCCAAGTCGACCTGTAGTTGGTCAAAGACCATAAGAGGCCGGCTCATCAAAACCCTCATAAAATCTCATGCCCAGGCCACTAGAGGCCAGAAGAAAATCGAACTGAAACCGAGCCAGAACTGAGCTGGAGACGGGGACGGAGCTGGAACCCAAACAGGACTGCAACAAGAAGAGAACTTGCATCAGAAGGGCTCACCAAACCGCGGTCGAATCAACCTTTCACTCTCCGGCGACGATCCAGAACCTCACAAACCTTCCCAACTCTGATCCGACTATAACCCGCTGACCAACGCTATCTACTCCCATTCACCACCTGGGCAAAGCAAGTATCGACACCTCCCAACTTCATTAAGCTGGTGCAGTAAACTTGAAACCCATTTCCCTTTCTCATTAAGTAATGGCAATGTATATATTGATGGATTCAATCAGGTCAGGGCCTAGTAACTCATCATGTTCATGTTTCAAAACCCATCTCTCTGGTTATTATC
>CM074953.1:23387317-23409390 GCA_037577455.1 Pangasius macronema | reverse complement strand
AGTTCTTACAACCTGGTTATAATCCACCAGTGCGAAGTGTGAATACTTGTAATATTTTCCCTGGTCTTAAGATTTTGAGATATATATATGTTTTTTTTTTTTTTTTTTATTAACATCAGTAAGATTGTCTCATGAAGTAGGATTCATTGCTTACTTAGTTTACCCTGGATTTCCTGGTCTTATGATGGGGGGCTTATTTTTTCATGATACTTCATCACCATTGTATATTATGCTGCACTTATGACATGCTCTGGCCAGATTATGTTCAGGTTTACAGATGATAAACATATGTTTAGTCACATCAAATTTAGCAACAGAAAAATTTAGCGACTGTTCCTGACCTTCGCCAGTCAATTCTGGAAATAGCTTCACTATCCCTTTGTCTTTCCTTCCTATAATTTCTTAAACTGAGAGATTTAGAAGCACTAAGGATAGAAGGGCACTCCATAGATAAAGCTTTCCCAGACAATATTGGAAACATGGCAGAGGTCACACTGGCAAGAACAAACTCCCTGAGAAGACAAGAGGAAGAAACCTTGAGAGGAACCAGACACAAAAGTGAGCCCATCCTCTGGGTGATCCCAGATAGTAGGATTATAAATATTACAATAGACAAACAGGGGTAAAAGAGTAAAGAGAAACAGTACTAAGTAAGTAATTAAAGGATGTCCAGTATGATCAAACTGAAGACTGAAGCAAGTGTGAGATTTTGGCATAAAGCTACTAATAACTGAAATAACTGCTGCATAGCAAATGCTGTGGAGACTCTCAGACCTGATGGGACATAATGTTAATTATGCAAATAGACAACCTATCTATAGCCTCATAGACAACAATTCTATTCATTAGGCATACTGATACAATGTGAAACCAACCTACATGGCTTCTGCAGTTGACATAAGTGTATGGTCACAGATGTGTATTCCAGATGACTTGGCTCTGTACATAACTTCAGAACCTTTTCAGACATGTGCACCATGAAGCACTTTGAGGAATGTATGAAACGTATACTGAACACTTGTTCAAAACTGGATGGCTTTTAACCTGCTTTTTATCTGTTGGCTGTTGGCAGTTTTTGACCAACATGTATTATAACACTGAAACGAGGCCCCAAAATGTTTGAATGTGGCTCAAAGCAGATCAAGAGTGAAGACAGAGATTACGTTTGGGATCGTCTAGACACAATTCAATTGCCTTCAACGCCTTACAGTGTCCCCAGATCAGATTTTCCAAGCAGTACTGTGAGATGCCAATTCTTCACATGAAAAATAGTTACAATAAAAGGAAATTCTGTTTGAGCACATTGTGCAATACAACATAACTAGGTCTACCTTCTTTTTATATTTAAGTGTTACTCAATTTCTTAATTTGGAGCACCTTCAGCTTGTAGTACAGCTACAAGCCTCTTTTGTGTCTATTTCTACCTGACAAAACAACATGCAGGGCTGAAATTATATTGTAGCATATGAGATAAATCATACATAAATATTCTTCTCTAAACAAATGAGTAAGTTAAATAATTTAGAGGCAAATATTTCACAGTATTTGTTCATTTTTTAAACCTGAAGTAAGACACAACAGGTTTGAGGCTGATGTAAGCGGATTCTATCTAACGGACTCTATCCAGAATTCACACAAAAGTGCATGAAGAAATTAAAGTGTTCTCTCAAATCTAATATGAAAATGCCCCAAGGCTGAACGTCCATCTGCAATTATCTCTCCATCATTTTTTCCTCTTTAAGAAGAGGACATGATAATATGACATTACATAACCTGTGAAAGTTTGTGATTCTTGCCTGATTTCCAGGTAGCCATATGTATTTGATACACCAATTAAAAACACATAACAAACCAGTATCTTCTATCAAAAAATGTCTTCTTGGAGCACCAGGAGCACCAGGGTCAGAGCCCACACCTTCTCAGACCTCCAACATAATAGGCCTCTCCTCATTATTTGGCATGCCCAGCTCCTCTGCTGGAGTATATGCTAGCATTGGTGAATCCCCTCCAGTTCCTTTTAGGTCACTTTTCTTGTGATTTGCTGCAATTACTCAGCCCTTAATTTGTCTCATACCACATCACTTTGTAATAGGCAATAAGTTTTCTGCCACATCTTCAGGACAGATGAATTTACAGTTTCTAGGTAACATGACAAGCTGCAGTTTTTGTCTTATAAACTTCATGACAGGGAAAATAAGAGAGGCTGGTGAAGTAACAAGTACAGTAAGTGATAACAGGGACTAACCTTTCAGCTGGAAGTTCAACAACATTGAATACAACTATAAAAGGTTAAAAAGTATGATGTGTCATTTAATCAATCATTTAATAAACTTAAAAAAATTTAATTGTTGGCAAATTCCTGGAACTTAACACATAAGATGTGTTGTAATAGGAAAATAATCACCATCCATTTGGTAGCAGTTACTCTGGCTCATGGAGACTTGTGCTTTGTGACATGGAATATGCTGTAAGTAACCATTATAAGATGGATAAATTGTGGTCATAAAGAGATGCATACGAGCATTAATGCTCAGGCTATGGCATTCAAATGCTCAACTGGTGTGAAGGGGCCCAATAAATAGTAAGAAAATACTTCCTACACGAATACACTTCCACCATCAGCCTGTTGGATCAGTGGATTCATGCTGTTGACACTGAATTCTGACCCTACTGTACCATCTGCATACTTCAGCAGAAATCAAGATTCTTCAGACCACGCCATGTGTTTTTCCAATCTTCTGTTCTTGCATGACAGGAGTAGAACCCTATATGGTCTTACGCGTGTAAACCATGTGCCTCATCTGCCATCGGGCCACATCACACCATCACACCATTGTTCATTATTTTCCTATAACAGTCCTCCTTGTTATGATTTCTTCATTATTTGTAGCACAAAATCAAGACATAAAAGAAGAATGGCTCAGCCAACACTTTGGATGATATTTTTATATTTTGTCTTCACCTGTATTCAAGAGCAGAACATTTTTGCACTGCCAGAGTTGAAACAAAAAGATTATTAAGCATGGACAGCTTACGACACATATATGGTAATTTAACTGATGGTTTGTGACTATAATATTTGGCCATTATACATTTTGCCTTAGAAACAGCACTGATATTCAAGTACTTTGACTCTACCATCCATTTTTCTCCAGCACTATTTTTTGGCCTTGGCAGCAGTGTCAGTTTTGCTTTTTGTAGTTATAATCGTCCTCATATTTAAATAATATCATTTCTTGTTTCTCCAATGTAAAATAAACTGCACAGACACAGGGATTAATCTTAAACTGGATTGACAGAAAAAAATGAGTATTTTGGATCAAGATTGCATTCAATAGATTGCATTTGTTATGTTTTGTTAATTAGGAACTAAACTACATGGCTAAAGGTTTGTGGACTCCTGAACAGAACGCTCATATGTACATGTTGAACATCCTATTGCAGATTTAGTCCCTCTTTTGCTGCTATAATAATTCACTCTTCCACTAGATTTTAGAGCAGGGCTGTGGGGATTTGTCCATTCAGCTACAAGAGCAGTAGTGAGGACAAGAGAAAGGTGTTTATTTCACTATTTTAATCAAGTCGCAACAATCACATTATTGGAAACTCAGCAACTTTGATGAAGGTGGTAAACTCTGCCCACTCAGCACAATCCTGTCATGTCATGCACTATGTCCCTGAAAAGTTTATTTCATGATATATGCCAGCTTAACTTATTTGTCCTTATGATATGATGTACGCTACATTTCAATTTCCTTTTTAAGCCTTGTAAATACCATTAACTCCAGCGGAGACACACTTAGATGCATTGTATTTTTAAAACTCAGTCTTTTTGTTTGTACATTCAGAACAGAAAAATCTCAGTTTCTACATTACCTGCAGTTATGATATTTTTGTATTTCTATTCCTAATGCTATTTAGAAGCATGTAACAGAGAAATTTTCCAAAATGTTGATTATTGTTAGATTTATGTAAGATTTTATACTGAAAAATAAGAGCAACTCCTACAGTTTGTTGGGAAATAATTTCATTTGCATAAATAGTGTTTAAAAAAAGTAAACAAATACATTGTAAGAACATGGCAAAGACTGACTGTGATTTTGTTGGTATCCTCTTCAGCTGTAGCATTTTGCCGTAATTCTCGAGGGCTAGTTCACAACTCAAGGAGCCCAAAAATTATATATGTACTGTCCATTATTGTTATTTGTCAGATGACATCACTCAGACCGTGGTGCATGTACAGCAATGCTCCTCTTTCTTAGCTGATGTAGAATTTAGAGGAGGGTTTGCAGCAGATTGTACACTACAGTAGCCTGCTAAGTAGCATATGGCTTAAGTGGAGGTTTGTGTGGTCGACAAAAATAAGAAAGGAGTACCCACCTTATTACACCTCACCATGCATAAATGGTAGCATAACAATGCAAAAGGTCAATCTCTATGCAAATGGATTTGACCTCCAAGAACTCAAAAGTCACCTGCACTGACCTAATTTACGCCATTGTATTCTGAAATGGCACAGAGTAAACATTCTCACTATCACATTTTTTGGAGCACCTTTAATAAAGATCATTAAACAATGGTAAATACACACTTGTCTAATATTAGCTATGTGGAACATTGATTGATAGCTTTATTTTACATTAATGAACTTGAAACATTCTTCATTTACCTTGACAGAAAGCAAAGGCACTATTTCACTCCATCATTTTAAGCAGCTGGGGTGAGGACATGACTAATTTGAGTAGCAGAAGAGGCAGGGCTTCCAGGATGTCAGTTAATATAAGAGAGCTCAACTGTCAACCATTTCAGATACATAGGTTGATTGGCTCATGTGGGGAAATTGGCATATTCTTGTAAAAGTTGGCCAGGCTAATATAATCATTTAAATATTTATTTTTTTTGTATTTTGCATTTCACCTCTCACAGTGTCTTACCTATGCATGACTCTGACATTAAGTAAATTTTTCTTGCACAATATTGGTTTTAGCAAAGAGCAGTAATGCACTATATGGCCACAAGTTTTGGACACCTGACCATCACACCCATATATGGTTCTTTCCCAAACTGTTGCCACAAATTTGGAGGCAATTTGCATGCTGTATCTTTACAATTTCCCTTTTCTGGAACTAACTCAAACCTGTTCCAGCATGACAATGCCCCTGTGCACAAAGCAAGCTCCATGAAGGCATTGTTTGCCAAGGTTGGAATGGAAGAACTCGAGTGGTCTGCTCAGAACCTTGACTTCAACCCTACTGAACACGTTTGAGTCAACTTTGTGTCAGACCTCCTCACAAGATGTCAGTGTCTTCACTAATGCTAATGCCAATGCTCTTGTGGCTTTGGCATTAGCAAAGCAAATCCCGACAGCCACACTCCAAAATGTAGAAGTTTTCTAAGCTTCCTGCATGGGATATCTGCTGGAGTTTCTGTGTTTCTCTGAACAAACTGTATTTTACTCATGAGACCAAAAATCTGGGGAATGTGAGAAGTCAGTTTGAATCATCTTTCAGCTAAGATCTCTTTTCTGCTTTCTCTCTCATTCATGTTCACATTTTCCTGCTACAAGTTTGCTTTGTTTCCTCAGGCAGACAGGACTAATTAGTCCCTTTTCTCCAAATATGTCTAGAGTTCCTCCAGGGGAGAATAATTTATTGTGACATTTTGTCAATCAAAATATATCCAAAACAAAATATAATACTGGACTTTCTTCATTTATTGATTCATTTTGCTCAATTACCATCCTTTCTGGAAATAATATAATGAAGAAATTCCAACTTTCTCTTAAAGTTACTATTATTATAATGTACATTTAGTTATTTAGAATTTCTACAGCATGATACAAAACTTAGAAACAACTGAAGGATCAGTAATTACAATTCATGCACTTCTAGCCAGTTTTCAAGGTTTCAGAAATTGAACTTATGAAGTGACAAATGCTAGTCGGTACAAGTGCTAGAGTGGTCAAGGTGGAAAAAAAATCTAAACGCACCTAAGTAGGAATACAGCAAATACACAAAGCAAACTACTGAAACTGAAATTCCTTCCCACCAGCTAGGTCTCCTCTATTATATGACAGGAGAGTGAAGGCTATCATGTGCTTTCTCAGAGATGTCTGAAGCCAGCCAACACATCTTGCTCCTCATGCTTTAACATGTAGCTTCATAACACAATCGGAGGAAAGCGCTATCCACCCCTTTCCGCTTATGTGCTCACAGACGCCTGTGATTGGATAGTGATGCTGTGATCACACTTGTTTTGTTTTGTTTTTTTTCTTTTTTTTTTGGCAAGTTGCAATTGCAGCACAGCAATATGCCTGGTGGTGAACTGCAAATTAGGTGAAACCTGGTGGAGGTGATAAAAAATGCTTGTGCTTTACAAAAATAGAGAATACAAAATAATACCATGGAACACATCAAAACATATAAACACAATTCAACTTTACACAAGCGTAAAACGCTAGACTTAACTAATGAGGATACTGCAGAGACCTATAGGTATTCAAATTAACTGTAACATCTGGCCACACAACACTCAAGCACGCTGGCAGTGGGAGGTCAGACCTTCTGGTAATGGTGTAGTCCTATGAGAACTACACCACCCATCTTGCACTTTAATCATTAATGCAACTGCAACCTGGGAAAACATTTAAATGCTCAGTCTTCTGTTTAGACGAGGCCGGTAAATAGTATATTTGTCTGGGTCCGTGGTTGCAGAGGTCTTTGGAGGAGAAAAAAAAAAACATTTAAGATCGTTTGGTGGAGAGAGTAGCTGGCCATCTCATACTCTTTTTTTTTTCTCTTAAAATTAAAATTCCTTTCTGAGTTAAAATTGGCTGAACCGAGTTGCTGGACATCTGGCACTCTCCTTTCCTTGTTCTCACTAATATCTCCCTCTTGGTCGAGCATTCTGTCTCTCGCTTTATTTTATCTGTGCTCTTGTCTCTCAGCTTTTCTAGTGTTTCTGTCACACCCTCTGTTAGCACGTCCTGGTGGCTCAGTGTTAGGGCACTTGCCATTTCAGTCCTGAGAACTGGGTTCAATCTCTGACAGCACAACTTTCACTTCTCTCATTTTGACCGGCCAAACTCTGCTATTGGAACCATTCTTTGGGAACTTGGAGTGAGAGGGTTTTAAAGACGCTCATTTGGATTGCAACCCTGTTAAAAAAAACATAATGTTTCTCTAGGAACTTTGTGTATTTTGTCTAACTTTTACAATAATTATTTAAGTACAGTGCAGTCCCACAACTCTTCTTCAGATCTCTCTCTCTCTCTCTCTCTCTCTCTCTCCCTCTCTCTACTCCTGATCAATATCTTAAGACTGGGGAAAATATTACAAGTATTCACACTTCGCACTGGTGGATCGTAACCAGGTTGTTAGTACTTCTTCAAAATGCCAAAAGAAGAAACAAGAGCAAGAGGTAAAAAATAGAGAGTAGGTAATTTATTGAAAACTGCATCAGCTGATCAAAAGTTTAAGACCATTGCCTTTAAAAGTTAAAATATGTGCAAAAATAAGGCTTTAATGTCATTGTCCTTCACTGTCATGATCTCCTGATGGCAAAAACAAAAAGGCTTTCTGTTTTTGAACAGAAAAAAACATTGCTGCTGAGGTTGGACGCAGTAAGACAGTCATTTTAAATTTCTTAAAAGATTCTGAGAGTTATGGGACAAAATCAAGTGGTAGACCCAAAAAAGTTTCACCTGCACTGAGCCGGAGGATCCGACGGGCTGTCCGTGAAGACACAGGCCGATCCTCGACCCAAATTAAAGTCCCTTACTGATGCTGACTGCAGCCCAATAACCATAAGACAGCATCTGCGAGAGAAGGGCTTAAAGAACAAAAAATGTNGCAAGGGAGCACCAAACATGGGACACTGAAAGATGGAGGAAAGTCTTATTCTCGGATGAGAAAAAATTTAACCTGGAAGGTCCTGATGACTTCCAACGATACTTGCATGACAAGGAGAGCTCACTGGAGATTTTTTCTACGCGGCACACTGGAGGAGGCTCCATCATGATCTCGGGTGCTTTTTCCTTCAATGGGAAAATGGAGCTTCAGGTTGTGCAGGGATGTCAAACGGTGGCTGGCTATGTGGACATGTTGCAGCAGGCATCCCTCTTGACTGAGGACCCTCGTCTGGTAATGACTGGGTCTTTCAAAAAGACAATGCTGAAGGGCACAATGCCCGCCTGACAAAAGGACTTCTTCCAGGACAATAACGTTGCACTTCTGGACCATCCTGCGTGTTCCACTGATCTAGATCCCCTTGAGAATGTTTGGCAAAAGAAGTTTACAAAAACCGACGTCAGTTCCAGACTGTGGATTCCCTTCGTGAAGCCATCTTCACCACATGGAGCAAAATTCCCACCAGCCTCCTGGAAACAGCTGCATCAGGCATGCCGAGACGAATGTTTGAAGTTATCACCAAGAACGGTGGGGCTACTCACTACTGAGTCCCTTTTTTGACACTTTTAGTTCTGTTGGGAGTATTTTTGGGCTATGGACTTAAACGTTTGATCAGCTGATGAACAGCCTGTTTGAGTTTAAATGCAGTTTTCAATTAATTGAGTGTGGTGTTTGGATAATTGTGATTATATTTTGAAAAAAGAAACCCAGTTTTCAAAATTGCGTGTAAACAATCATAAAAAACTAATACAAGTGTGTCCCTTCGGCGCTGAACACGTTGTTTAGACAGTTTCAAAGCGCTATGTGCTTGGAAACGCGGTTTTTCTAAAAAAAAAAAATGCATGTGTGCAGGTGCATAAAGTACCAGTTCAATGACATTTGTCACACCTTTAGGTCTAAAATTGATAGGGCATTTGATTAATTTAATAATAATGTGTGAGAATGTCTAAAGAGAGAAAAAAACATTTAGAAAGTCAATATTCGTTAAATATACACTATCACACTGTGTTCACATCAGTGCTCTTCGTGTTAATACGTACGGGCTCTTAAGGCGCTGAAAACACTATTTTGTCAGTTGGTTTTTCTAACAAACCTATATGTACACATGTGAAATTTATGCATTTGTTTACAATTCAATGACATTTTTCACATGTTTAGCGTGAAAAAAAATGAAATATAATTGTTTATTTTAAAATGTATTATTGGATAATGTCTCAAAAAGTCTAAATCGTGAAAAGAAATCTTTAGAAAGTCTTCTGCTGTTGTAGCCCATCCACCTAAAGGTTTGATGTGCTGCGTGTTCTGAGATGCTTTTCTGCTTACCAAGGTTGTATAAAGCATTTACTTGCATTACTATAGACTTCCTGTCAGCTCAAACGAGTCTGGTAATTCTCCTCTGATCTCTCCCATCAACAATGTGTTTCAGCATGGATATCTTTGGCTCACAGGATGTTCTTTTGTTTTTCGTACCAATCTCTTTAAACTAGGGAATGTTGTGTGTGAAATTCCCAGGAGATCAGCAGTTTCTGAAACATTGAAACCTGCCCATCTGGTACCAACAGCCATGCCAGAAGTTCAGTGATTGCAAATGTAAATATGGATCGAATACTATGATACTATGATACTATGATGAGTCCATCACTGAGAAGCAGGGCAACTAGGGGTCAAGCACCGAAGATCACGCAATCATGATTTTATTTCCTGTCTGTCCTCATCACAACACACCAATGATTTCCTGTAAACCTCTAGAGGTCTACAATGAAAAATAGTTCACAGAATTTACTTAACTGTAACATGTACGTTGACTCCACACAGATGAATTGAGTCGCATTAAAAAAAAATTTCGTACAGCCAACATGATTTGGTAATGTCCAACAAAAGTCTACACATCACTCTTAAAATGGTAGGTTTTTATGATGTAAAAAAAAGGAAACCAAGATAAATCATATCCACCCTCAATGTGAAATTACAACATATAAAAATTAAGTGAAAACAATCAGAAAGATTTTAGGGAAAAATAGGGGAAATAAAAATGTTACAATTACTTGGTTGCATAAACGTGCACACCATTTTATAATTGGCGATGTGACTGTGTTCAGAATGAACCAATCACAATCACTTGC
This sequence comes from Pangasius macronema, assembly GCA_037577455.1. Taxonomy (NCBI): domain Eukaryota; kingdom Metazoa; phylum Chordata; class Actinopteri; order Siluriformes; family Pangasiidae; genus Pangasius; species Pangasius macronema. Next base: position 23,399,360 of record CM074953.1, on the reverse strand, counting down.
ATGTTCAAAAGTAATTATCATACAGCTGTCATCAGTGAAATTATTCTTCCTGGTTTCATCGAAAAGGAGAAGGGTATAAAAAAAATTCCAAAACATTAGATGTACCATGGAACACTGTAAAGGCCATCATCAACAAATGGGGAAATAGAGCACCACAAGGACATCACCAAGAACAGGATGTCCCTCCAATATTTATAAAAGGACAAGTCAAAAGCTTTCCAGAGAGGCTGCCAAAGGAGCTTCAGGAATATCTGGCAAGTACTGATTGCATGTGACAACAGGTTTTCATATTCTTCATATGTCTGGGCTATGGGGTAGAGTGGTTTTGATGGAAGCCCTTCTTGACAAAAAAAATTCAAGCTCAACTAAATCAACAAGAACACTGTAAAAGTGCAGCTTCAATTTATGTAGAAGTGCACCAATCAATTTATTTTCAAAATCTTCATGTGTCTACTAGTAAACTGAAGATTAAAAGTAATTGAACTTTTCAGCATTACAATGACCCAAAGTTCAGTTCAGTTCAGTTTATTTGTATAGCGCTTTTAACAATGGACATTGTCGCAAAGCAGCTTTACAGAAATAAATGGATTAACAAAATGTATATTATAAATACTTAAATTTATCAGTGTGAATTTAAAAGCAACAAAGGAATGACTTAACTAAAAGAAGATCAACCCCTAACAAAAAAAATCTGTGGGGTCTAGAATGTTCTTTCAAGATAGAGTGGGAAAATATTGCCAAGTCAAGATGCGCCAAAGCTGATAGACTCTTACCTACTTCAAAAACTATGAGTTTAGCGGTGTCACATTTTGATGAGAAATGTGTCAAGCTACATATATTATGTCAGAAATAGCAGTGAACCTGACTCCTTCTGCCCTCCACATGGACAGCCTAAAGATCACCATGAGATTACAGTGGATGGTACCACACAGACATCCTAAAGATGGTTGTGGATTCACAAGCTCCATCCTCTTCTGGGTGACCCCAGATAGCATGATTATAAATAATTTTTCTTCCAAAGCTCTATTGCTTGGAAAGCCTGCATTAGTTGTAGTGTAAGTTCACTACCCTGTTACTTGTAACCCCGTTACCCATTGTAGGGTAACAAGGATGTGATGTAGTAAGAAGAAGGTTAGTTAGATTTTTTCTTCTGAATGAGATACATCAAATGATAGGTTACAACTGAGTGCTGCTGAAAAGCAATCTCTTTAGTGCCCGGCATGACAATGATCTTGAGAGGAGAGCACAGTATCTTAAAAAAAAAAGAGAAAAGCAAAGAAGAGACTAAGAGGCAGGAAGATCATTGATAAAGCAATCGAGTGAAAGAGGACAGTGGATCCAGTACACAAAGTGGAGAGAAGCACATGAAAGGAGTAAAGCAAGGAAGCCTACTTTGAAAAAAATTGACCAAGCCACCAAGATCAGCAGTCACCTTCAAATTCATGGTTTCATTTGTCAAGGTCAAAGGTGAATTATAAATGAATTACAACATAATCATAATGCAATAAGGGGAAAAAATAGGTGATGGTATGGGTTTATTGGCATACTGACCATTTTAAGGATTGTTGAATTGAAAGTTTTTTGTTTTAGGCAACTTGTAAGGGGAAGACAATATGATGAAGAAACTTCAAAAGGAGATCAGGGAATTAAAGAAAAAGTTTAAAACAACAAAAGCAGTGCACAGCGAAACAAAGGAAAAGGCTCCAGCACATGCAAAATGGGCATGCCTCACCTCAAATTAAAGTGAAGAAGATTCTCAGACAAACCTCGAGCACAAATATAAGAAAACCTTTGTTTCACACTGCAGTAACTGAGAATATTAAAAGCAAATACATAAAAGAAGAGAGAGAAAGGCAAAATAGAAAGGCAAAATATTTCAAAAATAATCAAAGGAAAAATCATACAAAAGTACATGTTATAACCATCTGCACAAGAAAGCCTGAGCTTCTTAAAATGGAGGTGGTGTCACCGGTCTGATGAAAATGTTTGCACATTTCAAAGGAAGTGACCAAACAGAATTGCTAGTGCCCTCGAAAGCAGGAGTGATTGTTTCTACCTCAATGAGGACATAAGTAGATCAGTTACATATCAACAAGTTAGTATTGAGCCACAGGAACACTATCTCATGGTATGGCTGTGCAGATATAAGAGGTCAAAATTAAATTGGAACATAACATATGGCAGGAAGCAAACAGTTCTCCATTAATACAAATATTATATTTCATTGGCATAATATCTTTAGCCCACACAAGCTTCTCTTTTGTGAAAGATGATGGGCTTAATAGTATTATAATATTATATTATATGCAGTTACAGGAGATATCCCCTGATTTTTGCAAGAAGTGGGGCCCTATAAACTATTAAAAGTCATAATATCATGTTTTATTTTTATGTAAAGAATTTTATTTGTTCCAGTTTAGGCCCATTACTACATATTTAAAGGAGCCAAGGAACACATCACAAGAGCACAATGTAGATATCTGATATGCCTAATATTTCACAGTACAAAATGTATCATCAGGCAGCACGCTTAGCTTGTCTAATGGACCACACTGCCTTGGAAAAATCAACTCTGTGGTCAAGTGACAACGCAGTCATTTCCTGGTCTGGAGGACCATGCTTTTATGTGAGTTAGAAGGCCCTACTCAGTCAGACTGAGGTGGAAAAACTTGCAGATTCCTCCTAAACCTCTCATTTTGGTAACTGTCACATTTACCAAACTGTAAATGAGTTGTGTGAGCACATAGGTATGTACTGAGAAATCATATTTGATGAATATTAGCTTTCGAAACATTAATTTTTGTACTTTTGAAGATTTTATTATGAAATGATCGATTTTTATAGAAACAATCATGTTTGATATAATTTTTAATCAATCATGTGGAAAACACTTATAACAAATAATGCACACTACGTTTGCTTGAAAAGCCACTTTCCTCAAGCCGTATCGTCTTGAACCCCTCTGTATAGTATTTTTAGCACCCACTGCACACAGCTATGTGAGCACATAGGAATTCACAGAGAATGCAGCATGTTATAACGTGTTTGAGGAACACTAATTTTCGTAATGTTACTTTTCATATTTTTGACTTTTTAAGACTTTAGCAATTTTGGCAATTTTGTACATAAATAGTCATGTTTGATATTGTACAATCCGGTGTTCAAGGGTGCAGAAGAAGACTCGGAGGCAGGCGGAATTCTACCAGAGCTCTGAGCTCACATTTAATCAACCTGCACTTTCCAACACACTTTCAAAAAAACAAACCAACTGAAAATGAATGCTCTGTTCAAAACCAAGTTTGAATGATTGAACTGACAGATACCAACTCCTTCATGTGGTGGCGCCATTAGAACGAGGCATGACCGGAACAGAGTGTAATCATGCTCCATCATGCTCTCTGAATGGGAGCTCCTCCCCCCTCAGAAAAGTCAGTTGAATGCAACAGGGGCCCCCACAATAAAACTACTTTTACCTGGCAGAAAGCTCCCATGCATGGTTCTGTCTGCTGGACCGAATCTGGCTCTCCCTTTTTATGAGGACAGTCAGTGTGCTTGTGACATATGAAAATTAAACACTTACAAACCTCTGATAGCTAGCCCCAGGCTGCCTCAACCCCTTTTTGGTCTTAAGCATCAGACAGGCCGCAATCACTGCCGTCTTATAAATTTGGGGATGCATCTGCCCATGGCTCATGTGGAAGCCCCGGTACTGTACTTCCACCCAACCAATTGCACATTTCTTAGGATTTGCTGTGAGTCTCGCCCATCTCAAAGATTTCAAGAACACTCTCAGATGTTGTAAATGCTGCTGCCAATTATTACTATAAATGATTATTTAAATAAGCAGTGTCATATGCATTGTGTGGATGGTGCATTCTGTCCATTACATGTTAAAATGTAGCTGAGGCTTCAAACAACCCAAATGGAAGGGTGAGAAATTGGTGTAACCCAAAGGGAGTGGAAAGGTCTATTTTTTCTTGAGATATTGGAGTCAAGGTAATCTGCCAATACCCATATGTTAGGTCCAGTGTCAAATAAAAGCAAGCCACACCTAACCAATCGAGCAGTTCATTGATGCATGGCATTGGGTACGCATCAAATTTGGACACTACATTGACATTCCTATAGTCCAATCAATACCCAGACTGACCCGTCGGCTTTGTGCACCAGGACCACCAGGCTGCTCCAATTAGTGCGGGACTCCTTGATTATTTCCATGCCCATGTCCCAACTAGGACCAGGTCCATGTCACCAGGGCCTCTATCCGTCGTGCATTATCTCAATCCGTTTGCATGACCTCATAGTTGACTTCTCCGACTCACCATGTGACCTCAAAGGGACCTTGTCTCTTCACAAGTAATTTAGCACTTGATGTGGGTAGTACAATGAGTACCTTAACAAATTATAAATTTTTATATAAACAATCCTCTTTGAAATTGTACAATCTGGTGTGTGAGGATGCAGAGGAAGACTTGGGAGGAAGGCCAAATTCTTGGCTAGATACTAACAAGTGATCCGCATATGTCATCCTTTATGCAGTGGAGCCATTGGCATGGGGTGTGATTGGGACAAAGGGTAAAAGGGCACCCCAGAGGGTTGGGACTGCCCACTTGATGGCTAGACAGTCCTCGAACAGGCTGGGTGCTGCTCTCTCTCCACCACCTGAGACAAAATGGGCCCCAGGCTTCTGCCCAACACATCAGCCAGCAGAAAAACATGAGAGAAAACTCAGGAGAATGAAACAGCAGGGCCCCAACTGAGCGGTTCACAATGTGTGGCATTGGGTATGCATAAAATGTGGACACCACATTGACGTTCCTATAGTCCACACATAAATAGACCATAAATAGATAAATAGAGAGCGAGACTACTGGGCTGCTGCAATCATTGCGGGACACCTCAATTTTCTCTCATGTCCATGTCCCAACCATAATCACCAGGATCTCAAGACCTGCCTGTCTTCACGATTTCAGGAGATTGACATGATATATTTGAGGTACATTACCGCTATCTATTCACCTGACCTCATTGTTGACTTCTCCGACTTGCCATATGACCTCAAAGGGCCCTTGCCACTTCTCAAGTAATTTAAAGGTTGATGTGAGTAGTAAAACAAGTGCCTTATCTTACAGTCAAATTCCCATAGCTGAGTACCCCTTTCAGACAGTTGGGACTGTCATTATTGGGCCTGATGCAAATTCTCCTGTGTTAAGTGACTTAGTATGTGGAGTTTTTCTGTCAGGTCCAGAACGTATTGAATTTTGTTTTTTAGAAGGTCCACCCTAACAATTTTCCCTAATGATGTCTAAAGTGCCACAAGACATGCGCCCACACAATAATTTGCATGGAAAAAACTCAGGGAGGCTTATGGGATCTCTTGTACTACAAACAAACAGAGGATCGAGCCACATATCCCAATTAAGAGCCTCATTCTGAAAGAACTTACAAATCATATATCATCATTTTAAACATTTGATTAACCCGTTGAACCATCCCATTCCTCAGTGGATGGTAAAAATGGGTGCAATCGATTTAATCCCTAATAATTCATAGACTTTGCAAAGAGTGCATGACATAAAGGATGTGCCCTGGTCACTCAGGATCTCTGCACCACCTGCAAACATTGCCGTGAATGCCTGGCCAATAGAAATGGGCCATGAGACAGTTTTATCCTGCCCCAAATGCCCAGCCATGGAATTATGATGGGCTGCATGTTACAGGAGTTTCCTATGGCTCTTTGATACCAACAATTGTGTTGCCTCTTCCTTGGGCTGTTTCCTGTGTCACTGAATATAACCTATCCTTAATAACTGAAAGGTATGGGTGGGATTGGGTTAGTTGACCATCAGCTACTCTCACTTGGCCAAAGGGAAATCCCCGGCAGAAGCCTCCTTGTCGCCCCTGATGCAGAGCTGACATTGACAAGCTGACGTTGGTAAGCTGACATCAATGGCCCTGCTTCCCAAGGCAAGGCTACACCAGGGCATTAGAAAGAGAGCTATTTGTGGCTGGGCCCTGCAGTAGTGAGACATTTACATTTATGCCATTATCCAGAGTGACTTACAAAAGTGCTCTTTTTCAAAAATATATTCTGATACTGGCTCACTAGGTCACAAACTAGGAATATCATTGTCCAAAACTCTGTTGGGGAGGTAATAGACAAGCGCTCAGACAATACTTTTTTTTGGTTTTGTAAGTGCTAACTTAAATGCTTTAAGAAGAGGTAAGTCTTTAGATGCCATTTGAAGACTGCCAGTGACTCAGCTGTTTGGACATCTAGGGGAAGGTCATTCCACCACCTAGGTGCCAGAACAGAGAAGAGTCTTGATGCATGCCTTGTAACCTGACAGTTGGAGGGACCAGTCGAGCAATGCTAGAGGATTGGAGGGAGCATGGTGCCGTGCGAGGTGTGATAAGAGCTTTGAGATAAATGGGTGCTGGTCCATTTATGGCTTTGTAGCCAAGCATTAGCGTTTTAAGCCAGTGGAGAGAAAATGTAGGAAGGTTGAAAACCAATCATGCAGCTGCATTTTGGAACATGGTATGGAATGTTCCACAATGTGCCTTGTTATTGCTTAACCATTGGCAAACATTTCCCTTACTAATGCCTAAAACCCTGACCAATGTGTCCCATGAATTAGTGGATGGGTGAGGCCAGGTTTAATCACTGCCTCCACTTTATGCTTTCATCCCTGGAATTTAATAATGACGGCGATAAGGGCTCATTTCCCCATGCTACGATGGATGGTGGTCTGGTTACACCCTGAGTCCACCAAGTCCCTTGTGAGTGTATTCCCTTGTATACTCAGTGACATTTGTTCCTGCTTTAAAGAGGAAGGCCTGCGGCTTGTCAGTTATCTGGATCAGTGTTCCTGTATACAGGAAAGATTGCTTATCCTGGAAATGCCTGGCTTCCCTGACAGGAAACCTGCTCGAGCTCTGTCCCGGTCCTTGTGGTCACAGAATGTTCCACCTGTATAGAGTGGAGACACAGAGAAGAATCATCACACGTTTCCTGTTACTTCAGATTGCATTATATCAATAAGCTTCAGACGCATGAGCAAATAGGTGCGCGGTCTTAAGGCACTGAAAACGCTAATTAGACAGTTTCAAGCATTACGAGCTTGGTGAAGTGTTTTTTTCTAACAAACACATATGTGCACTTGCATGAAATCCATTTCAATGACATTTATTGCATGTTTTGAATAAAAAATGACACGAGATATAATTGTTTATATTAAAATGCATCGTTTGATAATGAAGTGTGAAAAAGTGTAGATCGTGAAAAAAACATGAGTGTGAAAAAAAAAACGTTTGGAACGTCAATACTTGTCAAACCTGCAGTGACATTGTTATTTTTTACAGTCGACTGTGTGCTAATACAGGTGTGCTCTTTAGGCGCTGAAAACGCTATTTAGGCAGTTTCAAAGCGCTACGAACATTCCAAAGTGGTTTTTCTAACAAACTTATACGTACACATGCATGAAGTCCATTTCAATGACATTTATTGCATCTTTAGGATGAAAAATGACACGAGATAAAATTGTTTATATTAAAATGCATGCTTTGATAATGACGTGTGAAAAAGTGTAGATCGTGAAAAAACATGTTTGGAAAGTCAATACTTGTCAAATCTGCAGTGACACTTATTTTTGACAATCCTCTGTGTGCTAACACAGGTGTGCTCTTTATGCGCTGAAAACGCTATTTATACAGTTTCAAAGCCCTACGAGCTTGCGAAAGTGGTTTTTCTAACAAACGCATATGTACACATGCATGAAGTCCATTTCAATTACAGTTATTGCATCTTTAGGATGAAAAATGATGCAAGATATGTTTTTTAGATAAAAGATACGAGTATAAATTATGAGATTCGGGATCAAATATTAAAATATTTGTTTTGATGATAACTTGTGAAAAAGTGTAAATCGTGAAAAAAAAAACATGTCTGGAACGTCAATACTTGTCAAAACTGAAGTGACACTGTTATCTTTGAGAATCCTCTGTGTGCAAATACAGGTGTGCTCTTTAGGCACTGAAAACGCTATTTAGACAGTTTCAGCGTGCTACGAGCTTGGGAAGTGGTTTTTCTAACAAACGCATAAGTGCACATGCATGAAGTCCATTTCAATGACATTTATTGCATGTTTTGGATGAAAAATGACAAGATATAATTGCATATATTAAAATGCATGCTTTGATAATAATGTTTGAGAAAATTGTAGATCATGAAAAAAACATGTTTGGAACAATCAAAAATGCGATACTGTTATTTTTGACAATCCTCTGTGTGCTAACACAGATGTGCTCTTAAGGCGCTGACAACGCTAATTAGACAGTTTCAGCACGCTACGAGCTTGCTAAAGTGTTGTTTTTAACAAATGCATAAGTGCACTTAATTTTTAAGATAAAATATACGAGTATAAGATACGAGAATCGAGATAAAATATTAAAATATTTGCTTTGATAATAACGTGTAAAAAAAGTGTAAAGTATTGGAGCTTCAATACTTGTCAAAAGTACAATGACACTTATTTCTGACAATCCTTTGTGTGCAAATACAGGTGTGCTCTTTAGGCGCTGAAAACGCTATTTAGACAGTTTCAGCGCGCTACGAGCTTGGGAAAGTGGTTTTTCTAACAAACGCATACGTGCACATGCATGAAGTCCATTTCAATGACATTTATTGCATGTTATAAAATATTAAAATATTTGCTTTGATAATAACGTGTAAAAAAAGTGTAAATTGTGAAAAAAAACATGTTTGGAACTTCAATACTTGTCAAATGTACAATGTCACTTATTTTTTACAAACCTTTGTGTGCTAATACAGTTGTGCTCTTTAGGCACTGATAACGCTATTTAGACAGTTTCAAAGCGCTACGAGCTTGGGAACTCATATGTGGACATGCATTTGTGCACATTTGTGTATTTTAGTGTATTTGTGTACATTTCAATGACATTTTTCACATGTTTGGGATGCAAAAGATTAGGAGATATTATTGTTTACATCAAAAGGTATGCTTTAAAAAAAAGTATGAAAAAGAAAAAAAAAATTCGTACCATTCTGTGTAAACTAGGGATTGTTGTGTGTGAAATTCCCAGGAGATCAGCAGTTTCTGAAAGATTCAAACCTGCCCATCTGATTACCAACATCCATGCCACAGTTACATAATTTTTTTCCCCATTCTGATTTTTGATATGCACATTAATTGAAGCTCTTGGCCTGTATCTGCATGACTTTATACACTGGGCTGCTGCTGCCCTATGATTGGCTGATTTGATAACTGAATAAATATTTCTGCTAAGGTGAAAAAGCATGAAGGCTACACATAATTTTTCCCTTAGCAAGGTACATATTGCTCAAGGACATTCTAAATATTCACAATAATATAACACGCTACCATGTTACATTAAGGTGGCAACTGCGAATTTTTCCCTCATTGAAAAGTAAAGCTTTGATATGTTCTGTAAACTATGCTTTTTGGCTGATTTGTCGTCCCTGCTTTGTGAATAATAATAATAATAATGGCCTAATTGTTTACCTTACTAAAATAACTTTTTATAATGTAATTTAGTTATCTTGAATCAGTCCTATTAAATAGCATTTACGATTAAATTAAAACCAGTGGATTTAAAAGTTACATCGTAACAGTATCACACATTTTTAGATTATCTGAGAGAACATTTTTACAGGGCCGGCCAAGTATCCACTGAAATTTAGTTGGTTGTTATTGTGCTTTTACTGTATATATTCTGTATATATTCCCATATATACCTAGATAAAATTATATTAGGAAGACATATTTTGTCCCAAGAATTTTTACTTACCATGTAAACCAGAGAGTGTTGCACCAATGGCCACGCATGAGATGACCCTTTTAAGACCAGGCAGAAAAGGAGAAAAGTGCTTTGAAAGATATACCTAGATAAAATTATATTAGAAAGACGTATTTTGTCCCAAGCATTTTTTACTTACCATGTAAACCAGAGAATGTTGCACCAATGGCTGCACATGAGATGACCCTTTTAAGACCAGGCAGAAAAGGAGAAAAGTGCTTTGAAAGTGCTACTTCACTTGTTAAAGGAGGACAAGGCCTATCTTCAGTCTGAATTGACATGTAAGGAAGATTTTATCTAGGAACTCATTTCTACCAAGAAGGAGGAAATCCCTCATCCAAGTGGATACTCAGGTGGGTGGTGAAGTTTTAGACTTCATATGATGTTAATGTAATAATCACTATCTTGTGGCCTTCTGAGTTTAAAAATCTTGGTTGTGCCCATCAGATATGAATATGCTCGGGGAACAGACTTAATTATCATCAGGTTGGTTCACAAAGTACTCCTCTGGGTACTGTAGATCATGGCCTGAGTGATCTGTCATTAGATGTACAGCACATTCCCTTGTAGAATTGCTATTAATTGCCCACCTGTTTACTTTGTATAATGTATGCTATCAATCTTTTTTTTTTTTTTTTTTTTAGGAATGTGGTTGCATCACCCTCACCTTCACCAGCACCTTGCACCGAGACACGCATGTGTCGTTCACTTTTCAGTGCGATCGAGAATCATACTGACTAAGTGTACAGACATTATATTTTATAGATTTAATTTTGTTTATATCATCATAATACAAAAAGTATATATACTTGTATGATATTACTAAAACTTGTGTCTTTATGCATGGTCATTAGTGATTGATGATGATGATAAAAACAAAATATAATAGTTTCTTTTATTGTGGTATCAGCATGCTCTTGTCTTTTTTTTTAACAGATGCGATGGTTAAAATGATCAGCAACCTGTTCTAAACAGAGCAAAGAAACAAGCAACATACAGGCAGTCCTCCATGGCATGGAAAACACAGACTGATGATGACACAGTTCCACAGGCTCTGCGATTCCTGCCCGCACGAGAACCTGGACCACAACTGAGGTCTGCTGACTCACGTTCTCCCATGAGTCTATTCAAACTGTTTTTTTTTTTTCAGAGAGTGCTGTGTCAACTCTTTGCCACAACACCAATGCTCAGGCTGCCAAGGCAATTGCAAAGGGACACAAATATAAATGGACTGATGTAAACATCAGTGAGATGTACTGCTACATTGACCTCATATTTTACATGGCCATGGTGAAGTTGAGCTCCATCACAGACTAGTGGCAACAGAGCAGTATTTTCACAGTATCTTTTCCAGCTACAGTTATGCAAGGGGATAGATACTGGACAATTTCATGGAATGTGCACACGATTCATCCAGATGCAGACAAAGAGAATGACAGAAAGAGGGGCACATCTGAACATGATCATCTGTTCAGGGTTAAACCTCTTATGGACACTATCCATCAAGCTTGCAAAGGCATCTATCATCCTGAGAGAAATTTAGCTATGGATGAGAGAATGGTGGCATGCAAAGCAAACACTGGAATGTTCTTGCTGATTCCTCAAATGGATACATTATGGACATTTCTATGTACACAAGAAAGAACAACTATCCCACAGGCCATGGACTGTCATATGATGCTGTGACATCTCTTTTGGACTGTAATGTTTTAGGCTCTGAGTACCATGTGTACATGGACAATTTCTAAACAAGTCCAAAGCTCCTAAAAGACTTGCTTTCCATGAACTTTAGTGCATGTGGGACTTACAGAGACAACAGGAAGGACTGCCCTTGGAATGCAGATAATTCATTATCTAAAAAGTCTGCTAGGGGATCCATTAGGTGAATTCGGGATGGGCCTTTTGTATTTGTGAAGTGGATGGACACATGAGCGGTAACTGTCTGTTCTGCCATCCATTCTGCTTATACAGGAGACACTGTGCAGAGGAGAGTGAAATAACAAGGTACATGGAGGACAAAGACATTCCCAGGTCCTGCACCTGTGATTGCATACAACCAGCACATGGGAGGTGTTGACCTATCAGATCAGCTGCTACAGTACTACACTACACCGCACAAAACAATAAAGTGGTACAGAAAGATTTTTCTACACTTCTTGGACATTGCTGCCACCAATGCTTTCATTGTGCACAAAGAGCTATA
>CM074953.1:23376570-23387088 GCA_037577455.1 Pangasius macronema | reverse complement strand
GTGTTCATATCTGTGTGCTCAAAAGTTTCTGTACACAGAATGCCTTTGACCATCATTTTTTATATTTTGTTTATATTGTGCACTATATTGTAAATAAACTATAAACAAAAAACATTCTTTGTTTTAGTCCTCTCAAATTCTTTCTTTTAGTTTCCACAGTGGCATTCCACCTTGACAGACTGATTAGCGAGTGGGTCATTGTCTCCTAGGTGTAAAAGACATCAATATTCATGACCACTGACACTCCTTTGCATACAAACTTTCTATTACAAAAAGTGTCACACAAAAGTTAAATCACTGTATTGTTTTATGTGAATGAATGAACAGGATGGTTTTACATGTTACAGGCTTTTACACGTTTTTCAGTGTACAGCTGTACAAATGGGTATCTTGCAATTAAAAAAAAAAGTAATAGTAAAAGTAATAAATGATTAAAAATTAGAAACTGGCTACAAAGTTATCTGAATTTTGCTCTGTTTTTAATCAAACTGGAAGTTATTTAGAATAAAAGTGGGACAGATTATTTGCTGTTAACAAATGTCTGGAAAGGGATTATTTTGGAATGTTGTGAAACTGAGCACAACACCACCACCAAAAAAAAAAAAAAAAAAGAATGGTATGAAGCAATGCTTGGAATTAACTCTAATGAGCGCTCCACAGGAGCTTCACACAGCCTATCAGTGACAGTCGTGTCATGTGATTACACGGAGTGAAACATCCCCTAGAATTAGTGTGCATATTTTCAGCCACCTTTGGTGATGCATCCATTATACACAGATCAGCCATAACATTAAATCCACCTGCCTAATATTGTGTTGGTCCCCCTTGTGCCGCCAAAACAGCTCTGACCCGTCGAGGCATGGACTCCACAAGACCTCTGAAGGTGTGCTGTGGCATCTGGCACCAAGACGTTAGCAGCAGATCCTTGAAGTCCTGTAAGTTGCGAGATGGAGCCTCCACGGATCATGAATTTGGGAATTTGGAGGCCAAGTTAACACTTTGAACTCTTTGTGATATTCCTCATACCATTCCTGAACAATTTTTGCAGTGTGGCAGGGCGCAATATCCTGCTTTGGCATGAAGAGGTGTACTTGGTTTACAACAATGTTTAGGTAGGTGGTACATGTCAAAGTAACATCCACATGAATGCCAGAACCCAAGGTTTCTCAGCAGAACATTGCCCAGAGCATCTACCGGCTTGCCTTCTTCCCGTAGTGCATCCTGGTGCCATCTCTTGCCCAGGTAAGTGACGCAGCCCTGTAAGCAGCAAGCTGCACTGCACTGTGTGTTCTGACACCTTTCTATCATAGCCAGCATTAACTTTTGCAGAAAATTTGTGCTACAGTAGCTGTTCTGTGGGATTGGATCAGATGGGCTAACCTTCGCTCCCCACTTGCATCAGTGAGCCTTGGGCGCCCATGACCCTGTCGCCGGTTCACTGGTTGTCCTTCCTTTGACCACTTTTGGTAGATACTAACCACTGCATACCGGGAACACCCCACAAGTCCATCACAATTCGGCCCTCGTCAAAGTCACTCAGATCCTTATACTTGCAGGTGGCATTGTAACGTGATAATCAATGTTATTCACTTCACCTGTCAGTGGTCATAATGTTATGGCTGATCAGTGTAGGTCACCAGCAATCTTGTTTTGGATTCAGTCACAGGGGGTAATAAATGTGAACAAGGTGGAATATTTACTGTCATCCCCTTCCCCTCAAATGTGTGTGGAGGACAAACTGAAAGGTGATCGAATGAGCACACATTCTCTAATCAAAGTACAAATTACACAAAAGGACAGACAACATAACTGTAAATTTAGTCTTTTTTTTAAAGAAAGAGTTACATCTTTTCTGTTCTACTACAGCATGAAGCCACTAGAGCATTACGGGGTTGAACCACAAACAAGTTATAATTTTCATTAATGCAGCTGCCTGTTTCCTTATTGAGGTTTTAAGTTTTGGCACTCCTTTAATATCACCACCAGCCACCACCGCATAATACAGTCTTATTACATATATGTATGAGGTCATACATAGTGTCATTCTTTTTAAAAATTTTTACTATAGTTACCTGGTTACCATGCTTTCTTTACCTTTAAAGATAAAACTTTCATGAGCATGTGATTGTTCATGAAATGACTAAGGAGCTCCTGGGAGGCCGGGTAATAGTATGCCAATGTTCTGTCTCTGCACTCTGGGGACATGGAGCTGGTGTTTATACTTTTCTTGTGACCTTGTGTGTGCAATGAATTGTCTCCAGGCTCCTCCTCTTTTTAACTGCCTGTGATGTTTCTAGCCCATCCTTTTTCCACCTGCAGAAACAATTTTCCAAATTAGTTTAAGAGAGATGGGGAAGCCAGAGGAGGAACAAACTGAATGGCATAAACGTGAGTATATTGCTTTTGGCAAGGTCAGTAACTTTTCATGAAAACTTGTTGTTGTATCAAGGGTTTAAATTATCTGGGTGAGACACTGGAGACAGCAATGAGGAAAAATCATCCTCCTGAGATGTGGCAGCTATAAACAATTGCCAGGTAAGGTGTTTGTCGGCAAATCTCCCCAGTGATCATCATCTAGCAAGTCGTTTTGCTAATTAGACATGTGAATCTAGTTCACTATAGGTGGCATTATTTGCACTGATTTACTGTGTATGGCAGGGGTTCCTAAAATTTCTGGGCAAATGTTTACAAATGGACATTATGAATTTTCTGCAACCCCAAGCCTTGACCATCCCCCAGTTTTTTAAATTCCAGATTTGTGTTGATATAGGAAAATAATCCATGCTGGGGTGGTGTGATACAGAGGAGCCTTAGTTCATACTTGAGGCAAGAAGTGGTGGAATAAAAAGTCACACCCTCTACAGATGGAATGTCAGAGCCAAAACATCTCTGTCCTTCAGGTTTCCAAATGGAATTGTAAAATGTTTAGTGATTTCATGCACACTGACAAACTCTGTTAATCTTTAAAACTTTCTGCCATCAGCTTGATTGTGCTTTCCGCTGTGTCGTGGGCTGCATCTCAAATCTAAAAGTCTGACCTTACATTCAAAATTAGTGATTTAGAAAATCCAGAAATGTGGTATGCAAAACAGACCTTTTGGTAGGTTTGAAGTAGGTGACACCATAACAGGGAAACCAGTGTGCAATTTGAGACACAAAACTAGTTTGTTTAGCAGAGGTTGATGGATAGGAAAATTTGTCTGTTTCTATTGCTGAACTCCTTTGCTAGTGCAGTGTGTTACGCCAGTGAAAAGACCAAAATAGCGTGTACACTATTCATTTAAATGTGACTTGATTTAATGTGACTCCCAGTAACATTTCAAAATACAAAATCCAATTTCAAAATCCATTTTGAGTGATATTTCTAATATTAATTTGTAAAATAAATGAATAGAACAAAAGAGGAGATGGTGAGTTTCTCTCATGTGTCCATCTGTTGTATGGTCCGCGGCATGGCCTCTTAAATATCTAAGTCTGGTGCTGGATTGACCCACTTTTTAGAATTTTTTAAAAATTATACAGAAATCAATTCGCTTCATGTTTCAGGTATGACTTGGCAGGTGCAAGCTAAATGCCGTAATTTGCATGAGCCCCTGGAACGCAGGACTTTCCTGGGCTGTCACAAGAAGCGTTATGCAGTAAGTAGAAATAAAAAATCTTTTGAAAACGTTTGTATTAAAAGTTTTTTAAATAACCACTTCCAGGACTGAAATGATTAGTGACCACACGTAATCAACGCTCACTTCCTGACATTTCCTACTTTTGGAAATGTTTCTCTAATCTCTACCAGGACAATTTAGTGCGCAGCTATAAGTACACTGCCTTGACCTTCCTGCCATATAACCTGTATGAACAGTTCCAGCGTGCAGCAAACTTCTTCTTCCTGCTTGTTGTAATCATGCAGGTATGTGGTTGTATTTATTTTTATTCCTCAGATAAAAAAATAGCATTGAAGCATTAGTTGCATGTATGTGTGTGTTTTTTGTATTTTGTTTACTGTGTGTTTATTGCAATACTTTACATTAAGGTTTGTTAAAATTTGTCAAGATTATGTCTCTAAGAGTTGAATAGCAGTTGAATAAGAATTGAATGATTTTTTTAAATTCAATCCCAGAACCTACAGTGGTTAAGCTAAAGATAGCATGGTAACTAGCTAGCATTATCAAGGACTGTCATGACATCACTTTCAGATGGCATTCATCTGCTTGAAAACCAAGTAATAACACTGTAAACATCTCAAATGTGGCTCATTTCATTCTCAATTATGAGAATGGTCAAGAGGCCCTTCGCTATTCTATTTTTCTTTGCAATGAGGGTTTGAGGTTTTAAGCTCTGGTATTATCAACATTAGCATCATTAGTATTTTAAGTTACATGATAGGCCATTCGTCTGCTTGAAAACCTGTAAACTGTATCAGTGCAAACGTGATATTTGGCTCATACTGGTTTACAAGAATGGTCAAGACTGCCTCTACATATATTTTTCTTTGTAATTAGGCTTTTTTAAGCTTTGGGATAAACATCATTAGCATCGCAAGCATTTTAAGCTACAAAATAGGTCATATAACTGCTTGAAAGCCAAGTTAGTTTGTTTATAAGAATGGTTACGATTCCCTTCTCTGTCTCATTTTTGTTAATAATGGAAAAAGGGTATTTCCTTGATTCTGTACATAAAGCAGGCCATTCAAACAATTCAGAGCTTTCTACATTTTCGTGTATATACCAGTCCAGGAGCTAATGATTTTGAGATTGCACAGAGTGAAGGGTCATTGGGGAGTGTCTATATGTATAATGACTGAGAGGACCACAAACAAGCACTCCAGACTGTAAGGCAGTTTTCCAAATGGGTTTTCTCAGCCACATAATACTTCTGCTGTGGTCATGATTTATACAATTATTTTTGTCATGGTCTACATATTTGCTTGTGCAAGTAAGTGATAAATAAAAATTTAATATTGCAACCAACCTATAAACCAATATTTATACCAATGTTTATACAAATAGAAAAAATTGAGCCCATGATGACCAGTATTAACAAACGCTTTAATTAACGTCTGTTACTGTTAACTGACAAAATTCTGAAGTTTGAAGCAGTAAGTTCCAATATTTACATCTGATTTCAGTAAGTTATCCAGAATCCAAAGTTCAGTAAGTTATCCAGAGCCCAGAGTTCAGTAAGTTGTCCAGAGCCCAGAGTTCAGTAGGTTATCCAGAGCCCAGAGTTCAGTAGGTTACCCAGAGCCCAGAGTTCAGTAAGTTGTCCAGAGCCCAGAGTTCAGTAAGTTATCCAGAGCCCAGAGTTCAGTAAGTTATCTAGAACCCAGAGTTCAGTAAATTATCCAGAGCCCAGAGTTCAGTAAGTTATCCAGAATCCAGAGTTCAGTAAGTTATCCAGAATCCAGAGTTCAGTAAGTTATCCAGAGCCCAGAGTTCAGTAAGTTATCCAGAACCCAGAGTTCAGTAAGTTATCCAGAGCCCAGAGTTCAGTAGGTTATCCAGAGCCCAGAGTTCAGTAAGTTATCCAGAGCCCAGAGTTCAATAGGTTATCAACACATTGTAAATAAATGTGTGGTAATATATGTTTTTTTTATTTATTATTATTTATTTACATTAGATTATGTTTACATTAGATTACATTCCATTATTTATATTCATTTATTTTTTACATTAGTCAGTGCAGTTAACATTTAAACATCAATTAGCACACATATTAACTTGCTTTGTTAATATTACTCATGGTTTATTAATGCTGATGTAGATGGTTTGTTAATGTTAAATAATGCAGTAAATAATGTTCGTTAAGGGATCCTTAATGTAACGTATTACCCATTAAAATTGATTGTTTTTGTCATTAAAGAAAGGAAGACATTAAGTTATACACTAGGGCAATATGAATATATAATATCTCTATTGTGATAAATATTGATATGATATTGCTTTTCTGAGATATTGTGGATATGGTGATATATTTAAAAAAAAAACTTACTGGGGATGTCTGGGATTATCGGCAATACCTAAGACATATGTACAATGTTGTATAAATCATATTTGCAATGTATTCTCCTAATTTTGTCTCCATAAGGGTTTGTTGATAGGCCACCAATGTTTTGGAACTGTGCTTTATTCGGTATGCAACAGTTTGCAAACTACTGGTTCAGTGTGTTTTTCTGCTCTCCAGTGTATTCCTGCTATTGCTACTCTTTCGTGGTACGTCATAATGCTGCCTCTGGCCACTGTACTAACAATCCGTGGGACAAAGGACCTGCTCACAGACCTGGTGAGGTGCAATAAATAAATGTAGTTATTTATTATTTACAAAAATAATGTGCTTACTGAACAATTTAACTGAATGCGAGACTTTTCTTGTCTGTCTAATTATGGGTTCAGAAGTTGGCAGAACATGACCCATCTCATAGGAGCTTTCGCTTCATCCTTGAGAGGTTGACTAGGGTTCCTTGTTTAAGTACAGAGAAATGTCTTGTACATTGGTTACTCTTCTTGTTGCCATTGTGTCTTTGCCAGTTTCTGTTTAAACGTTGTTGGGTATTTTAGCTGTGAGCTTGGCCCTGGCAACTAGAGGATTGATCCCATGAGCATTTCAGCAGGTGCTTAAGGTACTTAGCATCAGGAATGTCATGTGAATATCTTTTTTCTTTTTGCTCTGGTTTGTCCTCTTAAGCATATTTTATAGTACCTCCTATACAATGAAAATCAACGTCCTCCCACAAGTACACTAATATCTACATTTCAAACATTCACGCCACTGCTCTGTAGGTCATGTTGGGCACCAGTGTAATTGAATCACGCCCACTTCTCCATATAAACCATTTGAATAACAATAAATACTATATATGTAATAAATACTTTTACATTATTTTTAATTGTTTGGTACATACTGAGCCAATTACGACCCACCAGCTAGCTCTCCCTTATCATACAACAGGGGAGGATAATATGCTTCCTCTGAGACACATGAAGTCATCTATCCACATCTTTTCAACCTGGTGCTCATGCTATGTCACAGGGCAGCGTAACACACCCCAGAGGAAAGCACCCTGGAGGAAAGCACCCCGGAGGAAAGCACTATGTGCTTAGAGATGCCCATGATTGGATAATGTTGCTCTGTTTGACTGGGAAGAGAGAACAATGCCATCCCTCCCACTCAGAAAGCCATCCAAAGCTCCCTTGAATCCATCTTTATACATTTACAGTTTTCTTCGCATAAGAAAACTGGCAGACATTTTAGACAATGGGGCATAATAATAATAATAATAATAATAATAATAATAATAATGTTTCAAACTTTATACTTTTTTAATTTTAATCATCAGCTTCTAATGCTGCCATTACAAATACTACAACCCCATAATTCTTGTCTTCTTTCACAATTTTTTCAGAAAAGCAGAGATTCAACCAATCATTACAGTTTCTTTTTTTTTTTTGGGAAAGGTCTCTGTAGTCTAAGAAATACAGCGCTCACACATTGCTACAATATCCATAAGTCTAATCACCCCCCAAAATCCTCCCCACCCAAATGAATCAGAAAGGCAGGATTTTGTGCTAAACAAATAGCATAATACACTTATTTGCCACTTTAATAGGAACACCTGTACCCCTGCTCATTCATGCAATTACTCAATCAGCCAATTATTTTCCCAAAATGCAATACATAAAATCATGTAGTTATATTTAATGTTCAAATATGAAGCCATTTGAAGTCTTATTGAAACCTAGCTTTTTATCAGCCTCAAAATAAAGACTTACATACCAGGTTGTGTGGCCACCTCTCTCATGAGGAACTACATGTTCATAAGCTGAGTACAACAAACATGCAGGCATGCAAGCTCTACAGTGGAAAACACAACCATCCACACGAGTTCTCTCTTTCTCCACTCATTCTCTCTCTCTTACCCCCATGCACACTCTCTCCTTTTGTCCCTGTTTAGAAGTAGGATTTCTTAGTTAGGCAGTTGATTGCTGTTGTGTTTCAATAAATTCCCTTTTATTGAAGCTTTGATTGCATTTTCTTGGTCATTATTGTGATACAGCAAAAAGCCATTTAGGCTGATCTTTCAGAAACCAAGACTTTGTTATTTCTTTCAGCTAAAATTGAGGTATGAATAATTTTGTCTTATTTAGTATAGGCCATTGTCATTTTTGTTGCTGCCATTATGCTAATTTGTTCCTTATACAAATATAAATATGAGTGGCATTGGTCACTGTCACAGATTAGAATTTTCTCAGCAGCAATTTATGCTGAACATAATTTTGTCTCTTAGCATTTTACTCTCAACTGGCCCAAACTTGCAGTCTTTGTTTGTCTTAAGTGAGAAGTTGTCGATGTTTTGATAAATTGTAGACGTACAGGCTCGATATGTGCATTGCATATATCTAAAATTAGGGCGTCAGTTCCAGAAAGGTTGAGCTTTTGTATATTTCTAACACTTGAATGGAATAAAATTGCTCTATTGCTTTCTTTTCTTATAGGGCCGGCGTCGCAGTGATTCCGAGATTAACAAAAGGCACTGTGATATTCTTACTACCCAGGGGTTAGTATTATGGAGCTCTGTTAGTGTATATTTGGAGTTTACACTGTACATATAAAAAAAAAAAAATCTGACTGTACTACTATGACTTTAATATTTTTCAATGTTTTTTACCTGCAGCTTCACAGCAGCACAGTGGAAAGATGTATGTGTTGGAGATGTACTGAAAATTTATAGGGACCAGGTGATACCGGTATGTGTGTATGTATTTATGTGTGTGTGTATGTGTGTGTATATGTGTGTGTATATGTGTGTGTGTGTGTGTAGGAGAGCAAAGTAATTGTTCTGGCCTTTTTGTGCTCCACAGGCAGACCTGCTCCTCCTATGCAGTACTGAACCCCACAGCTTATGCTATATTGAGACAGCTGGTATAGATGGGTAGGAATGCAGCTAGTACTGCTGCTCTGCTTGCTCCCAAAATCAATGCAAGATGCATATGCAGACAGTTATTCTGTTTTTCCATTTGTGCTTTAGATGTGAACACATAATGTATCTGTGATTCTTTGAACACCTGGATAACTTCTTGTGCATGTGAGCACACAGACCTTACCAAAAAGTCATGGGGTGATAAAATGACATAGTATTTGCTATGAAATACCTGCCTCAATTAGCATCTGTCCATGAGACCGTCTCAATGACTTATTTGGCATTCATAGAACCATAGTTACAAATGTAACTAGTAGGGATGTAATGGTACACAAAATTCAAATTTGATAATATATGGTGGTGTCTCAATATGACACATTTCCACCAAAAATAAACATTGTCTGAATATGTGACTTAATTCAACATTATAAAAGTATTTAATAATGAAACAGTGTTTCTGTGATCTATTCAGACACTTAGCAGCATATAATGAAACAAAAGCTGTGCATTAGAAAGTAATTAACTGAAACGTGGATACTTAATCATTAGCTTTCTGTGCTGCTGTCTCAGGCCTGTGCCAGGTCTCAACAAAATTTATACCCTGACCACTGTCTCAAAAAGACAAAAAAATAAAAAGCAAGCCCTGCAAGTAGCTGTGCAGCTCTCTGTAGCTCAAATATGTTTTTTGGAGACTGTACCCTCAACTTTTCAGATATGATTCAAGTGGTCATTTTCTGAACCAGCCAGGAATTGCTGTTTTAAAGCAGCAGCAGCAGTAATATAATCCTTTGATGAATAGCACACTTTGTTATGCACTATACTAAGCGAATTTTCTGATATGTAGATGTATCAAATCAAGAGCCTTGCATCAAACAAAATGATATTGTATCATTACATCCCTACTGTGTGTTGGTGGCTGTGCCAAAAGGTGTGTGTGTGATGTGTGTAGTGCAGAAGTGTAGTCGCAGCCAGTGCTCGCACTCTCTGTTTTCAGCTGCTGCTGCTGGCTAGCCGTAACACCCTCTAGAGGTGAAAAATCGGAGCTGAGCGCGTAAGTCTTCCCTTGCCAGTACATAACCTCTCCACTGCCAAAACAGGCCCTCCGGTATGTGGACATGCCCGGCACCTCATCAACCGCTGCCACAGCTATGGGTTAAATAGCAGCCTGGTGTCACAGTTTGCTAGGATGAAGCCATTTACTGGTTCAATGGGCTGACAAAATGTGCCAGCAACATGCTGTGGAGTGTATAATACAGGGAAATTACACATGATGTCCTGGTTATCCACTGCACCTTATCCCTCCTCCAGCTGTATTGACACTGTCCTGCCACTGAACCCAGGTGGGATCCACGAAGAGAGATTGAGGTTGAAGCTGAGGCTTCGCAACTCTCCCTCATTTTAATTTAAGTAAAGAGTAAGTCATCTTCAGTCTTAGTCTTGTAGACTAAAGTCCTGTGGCAATGGGCAAGCAATGAAGCAGCAGGTGTGGACACATTGGAAGCTGTAGTTGCAAATGTGCACACAGTAAGTTCAGGCTATAGGATCATCTTTTACTGAACCAGAAGCAGTAGTGAAACCCAACAGCCACCTGAGTGACTGCTCACCTC
>CM074953.1:23351301-23371742 GCA_037577455.1 Pangasius macronema | reverse complement strand
TTTCACAAATGTTTGTAAAAACAGTCTGCATGCCTAAGTGCTTGATTTTATACACTTGTGGCCAGGCCAAGTGATTAGGACACCTGACTCTGATCATTTGGACGGGTGACCAAATACTTTTGGTAATATAGTGTATATTACATCAGGGATAGCAGTGAACCTGACTCCTTCTGCCCTCCACATGGACAAACTAAAGATCACCATGAGATTACTGTGGATGGTACCACACAGACATCCTAAAGATGGTTGTGGATTCACAAACCCCATCCTCTTCTGGGTGACCCCAGATAGCATGATTATAAATAATTTTTCTTCCAAAATTCTATTGCTTGGAAAGCCTGAAATAGCGTTGTAGGCTAAGTTCACTACCCTGTTACTTGCAAACCTGTTACCCATTGTAGTAATGTAATAAGAAGAAAGTTAGTCAGATTTTTTTTCTGAATGAGGTATATCAAATTAATAAATGCATACAGCCTGGTAGGTTACAACTGAGTCTTGCTGAAAAGCAATCTCTTTAGAGCCTGGCACGATACTGATCTTGAGAGGAGAGCACAGTATCTTCAAAAAGAAAGAGAAAAACGAAGAAGAGACTAAGAGGCAAGCAGGAAGATCATTGATAAAGCACTTGAGTGAAAGAGGACAGTGGATCCAGTACACAAAGTGGAGAGAAGCACATGAAAGGAGTAAAGCAAGGAAGCCTACTTTGAAAAAAATTGACCACTCCACCAGAAAGTCCTGAATGCCAGCAAGATCAGCAGTCACCTTCACATTCATGGTGTCATTTGTCAAGGTCAGTTAGTAATGTGAATTATAAATGAATTACAACATAATCATAATGCAATAAGGGAAAAACTTAGGTGATGGTATGGGTTTATTGGCATACTGACCATTTTAAGGATTGTTGAATTTAATGTTTTTTTCTTTTAGGCAACTTGTACAGGGGAAGAAAATATGATGAACGCAGGAAAGACAGGAAAAGGCTCCAGCACATGCAAAATGGGCATGCCTCACCTCAAACTAAAGTGAAGAAGCTTCTCAGACAAACCTCGAGCACAAATATAAGAAAACCTTTGTTTCACACTGCAGTAATTGAGAATATTAAAAGCAAATACATAAAAGGAGAGAGAGAAAGGTAAAATAGAAAGGCAAAATATTTCAAAAATAATCAAAGGAAAAATTATACAAAAGTACACGTTACAACAATCTGCACAAGAATGCCTGAGCTTCTCAAAATAGAGGTGGTGTCACCAATCTGATGAAAATATTTGCACATATCAAAGGAAGAGACCAAACAGAATTGCTAGTGCCCTCGAAAGCAGGAGTGATTGTTTCTACCTCAAAGATGACATAAGTAGATCAGTTACATATCAACAAGTTAGTATTGAGCCACAGGAACACTATCTCATGAGATGGCTGTGCAGATATAAGAGGTCAAAATAAAATTTAAACATAACATATGGCAGGAAGCAAACAGTTCTCCATTAATACAAATATTATATTTCATTGGCAAAATATCTTTAGCCTACACAAGCTTCCCTTTTGTGAAAGATGATGATAATGGGCTTAATAATATTATAATATTATATTATATGCAGTTACAGCAGACATCCCCTGATTTTTGCAAGAAGTGGGGCCCTATAAACTATTAAAAGTCGTAATATAATGTTTTATTTTTATGTAAAGAATTTTATTTGTTCCAGTTTAGGCCCATCGCTACATATTTGAAGGAGCCAAGCAAGACACCACAAGAGCACAATGTAGGTATCTGATATGCATAATATTTCACAGTACAAAATGCTTCATCAGGCAGCACTCTCAGCATGTCTAATGGACCATACTGCCTTGTAAAGTGACAACACAGTCATATCCTGGTCTGGAGGACCATGCTGTTATCTGAGTTAGAAGGCCCTATTCAGACAGATTGAGGTGGAAAAATTTGCAGATTCCTCCTAAACCACTCATTTAGGCAACTGTCACATTTATTTATTGTTTTGGAAGGGAGTCCTTGTGTATTTCTCTCTGGGCACCTAATGCCCAGAGTTGTGTGAACACATAGGTATTTACTGAGAAATCATATTTGATGAATATTAGCTTTCAAAACATTCATGTGATACAGCTGCATTCATACATGCTGCATTCTCTGTGAATTCCTATGTGCTCACATAGCTGTGTGCAGTAGGTGCGAAAAACACTATACAGAGGGGTTCAAGACGATACGGCTTGAGGAAAGTGGCTTTTCAAGCAAACATAGTGTGCATTATTGTTAAGTGTTTCCACATGATTGATTAAAAAGGATATCAAACATAATTGTTTGTATAAAAATCGATCATTTCATAATAAAATCTTCAAAAGCACGAAAATTAAAAAAATTTGAAAGCTAATATTCATCAAATATGATTTCTCAGTATCACACAGTATCACAACTATGATTTCTCAGTATTCATGTGTTTGATGAATACTAGTTTTAGTATCATTACTTTTCAAGTTTTTGACTTTTTAAGACTTTATTATCAATTTTGGCATTTGTATATAAATAGTCATGTTTGAAATTGTACAATCCGGTGTGTAAGGGTGCAGAAGAAGACTTGGAGGCAGGTGGAATTCTAGCAGAGCTCCAAGCTCACATTTAATCAACCCTGCACTTTCCAGAGCACTTTCAAAAGCTCAATCAAGAAAAACAAACCAACGGAAAAGGAATGCTCTGTTCAAAACCAAGTTTGAATGGTTGAACTGACAGATACCAACTGTTGGTGGAGCCATTGGAATGAGGCGTGACCGGAACAGAGAGTAATCATGCTCCATCATGCTCTCTGAATGGGAGCTTGAAGCTGGTGTACAGCATGGGGCGCTCCTCCCCCTCCAATACCTGGGAAAAAACAGCCCCCAACTGGCCTTACGCGTTATTCTGCAAAAAAAAAAAGTATGAGAAAAGTCAGATGAATGCAACAGGGGCCCCCACAATAAAACTACTTTTACCTGGCAGAAATCTCCCATGCATGGTTCTGTCCACTGGACCGAATCTGTCTGTCTCTTTTAAGGACAGTCAGTGTGCTGGTGACATATGAAAATTAAACACCTACAAACCTCCGATAGCTAGCTCCAGGCTGCCTCAACCCTTTTTGGTCTTAAGCATCAGACAGGCCGCAATTACTGTCGTCTTATCAATTTGGGGATGCACCTGCTCATGGTTCATGTGGAAGCCCAGGTACTGTACTTCCACCCAACCAATTGCACATTTCTTAGGATGCGCTGTGGATCCCGCCCATCTCAAAGATTTCAGGACAACTCTCAGATGTTGGAAATGCTGCTGCCAATTATTACGATAAATGATGATCTAAATAAGCAGTGGCATATGCATTGTGTGGATGGTGCATTCTGTCCATTACACGTTAAAATGTTGCTGGGGCTTCAAACAACCCAAATGGAAGGGTGAGAAATTGGTGTAACCAAAAGGGAGTGGAAAAGTCTATTTTTTCTTGAGATATTGGAGTCAAGGTAATCTGCCAATACCCATATGTTAGGTCCAGTGTCAAATAAAAGCAAGCCATGCCTAACCAATCAAGCAGTTCATCACAAAACATGAGAGAAAATTCAGGAGAATGAAACATCAAGGCCCCCAATTGAGCAGTTCATCAATGTGTGGCATTGGGTATGCATCAAATTTGGACTTTCCTATAGCCCATACAAAAATAGACCAACCCACGGCTTTGGACACCTAGAATACTGGGCTGCTGCAATCACTACCAGACGCCTCAATTTTCTCTCATGTCCATGTCCCAACCACAATCACCAGGATCTCAAGACCTGCCTGACTTCATGATTTCAGGAGATTGAGGTGGTATATTTGAAGTATATTACCTCTACCTGTTCGCCTGACCTCATTGTTGACTTCTCCAACTCGCCATGCAACCTCAAAGGGCCCTTGCCACTTCTCGAGTAATTTAGAGGTTAATGTGGGTAGTAAAACAAGTGCCTTTTCTTCCATTGCAAATTCCCATAGCTGAGTACCCCTCTCAGACAGTTGGGACTGTCATTCTTGGCCCTGATGCAAATTCTCCTGTGTTAGGTGACTTAATATGTCAAGTTTTGAATTTTGTTTTTTAGAACAATCCTAACAATTTTCCCTAATGATGTCTAAAGTGCTACAAGACATGCAAGACACAATAATTTGCATGGAAAAAACTCAGGGAGGTTTGTGGGATCTCTTGTGCTACAAACAACAGAGGTTCGATTAAGAGCATCATTGTGAAAGAACTTACGAATCATATATCATCATTTTAAACATTTGATTAACCCGTTCAACCAGCCCATTCCTCAGTGGATGGTAAAAACTGGTGTGATCGATTCAATCCCTAATAATTCATAGACTTAGAGTGAATGTCATAAAGGATGTGCCCTAGTCACTCAGGATCTCGAATAGAAATGGGCCATGAGACAGTTTTATCCTGCCCTGGAATTATGTTGGGCTGCATGTTACAGGAGTTGCCTATGGCTTTTTGATTCCAACAATTGTGTTGCCTCTTCCTTGATTTGTTTCCTGTGTCACTCAATATAACCTAGAAAGGTATGGGTGGGATAGCGCAACTTTAGGTTGGATTAGTTGACCATCAGCTACTCTCACTTGGCCAAAGGCGTGCCTCAGTGTCTTGGCGCATGACTGCTCAAAAGGGAAATCCCCTACAGGAATCTCCATCAAGAGTAGAGGGGCAGAACCCTCCTTGTCCCCCCTGATGCAGAGCTGATGTTGACAAGCTGACATTGATGGCCCCTGTTACTGCTTCCCCAGGCAAGGCAATGCCAGGGTTTGGTGCATTGTCCAGGGTTTCAGGCATTAGAAAGAGAACTATTTGTGGCTGGGCCCTGCAGTAGTGAGACATTTACATTATCCAGAGTGACTTACAAAAATGCTTTTAAGTCTATCAAAAATATATTCTGATACTGGCTCACTAGGTCACAAACTAGGAATATCATCAGTCCAAAACTCTGTTGGGGAGGTAATAGACAAGCTCTCAGACAGTACTTTTTTTGGTTTTGTAAGTGCTAACTTTAAGAAGGGGTAAGTCTTTAGATGTTGTTTGAAGACTGCCAGTGACTCAGCTAGGGGAAGTTCGTTCCACCACCTAGGTGCCAGAACAGAGAAGTGTCTCGATGCATGCCTTCCTTGTAACCTGACAGTTGGAGGGAACAGTCAAGCAGTGCTAGAGGATTGGAGGGAGCATGGTGCCGTGCGAGGTGTGATAAGAGCTTTGAGATGAGTGGGTGCTGGTCCATTTTTGGCTTTGTAGGCAAGCATTAGCATTTTAAATCTGATACGGGCAGCTACAGGAAGCCAGTGGAGAAAGCATAGCAATGGGATGGTGTGGGAAAATTTGGGAAAGTTGAAAACCAATTGTTCAGCTGCATTTTGAGACATGGTATGGAATGTTCCACAATGTGCCTTGCTATTGCTTAACCCTTTGACAAACATTTCCCTTACTAATGCCTAAAATCTTGACCAATATGTCCCAAGAATTAGTGGATAGATGAGGCCAGGTCTAATCGCCGCCTCCACTTTATGCTTTCATCCCTGGAATTTAATAATGACGACACCAATGGATACTCATGAACACACACCTCACCTTCACCAATCGTGCATTTTCCGATGCTACGATGGATGTGGTCTGGTTACTCCCTGAGTCCACCAAGTCTCTTGTGAGTGTATTCCCCTGTCATTCCTCAATGACGTTTGATCCTGCTCTAAAGGGGAAGGCCTGCGGCAAGTAGTATCCGGATCAGTGTTCTTGTATCCAGGAAAGACTGCTTTTCCTGGAAATGCCTGGCTTCCCTGCTAGGAAACCTGCTCAAGCTCTGTCCCAGTTCTTGTGGGCACAGAATGTTCCACCTGTATGGATAGAGCGGGAGCTGGGGGAGACATCAGAGAAGGAGGAGGAGGAAAAGCACCTTGGTTTGTGGGCCCACGGCACATTGAGAATGCCTGCTTTTAGGTTTGGTGGAGGCTGGAGAGAGACTTTATGATCTCACTTAGCTTGAGGCTTCCAAAATTCCAAGTTTCAACACCACTGTAGAACCCAGTGTGTGATGGTGCAAAGGCTGGGGTCACACCAGCACACTTAAAAAAAAAAACAAAAAAAAAAAAACAAAACCAAAAAGGGTTGTAGTTTTCAATCCATTCAAGTTCAAATTCACAGTACTCGGCATTTGGGTGTGTATAATGAACACCCTAACTGGTTATGGCCATCACTGAAAATGCAACAAATGCAAATAAGTAGAGTGGAGACACAGAGGACAAGTTCCCTGTCACGGATATAAATTTAATTATAATCATGTAAAAAACATCACTTAACACTGACAAACCACGTTCCTGAAGCCATAGTTCATTGAAACTCTGTGTAGTATTTTCTAGCACATAATGCACACAGACGTTTGAGCAAATAAGGATTTACTGAGAAAGCAGTATTTAGAGCATATTTGATAATCCTAACGTTCTAAACATTCATTCTTACATATTTGACTTTTTAACACTTTATCATTAAATTATGCAAAATTATATAACTATTCATTTTTTTTTTATCAGAATCATGAGAAAACCATCAATTAAAAATCACTTTGTTAGAAAAACCACTTTCCCAAGCCCTGACCTTTAAAACTGTCTAAAAATAATTTTCTTGTTTTAGCACATGTATGTTCGTTAAGAAAACAGTGTGTTAGGAAACATGTGAGGTGCTATTTGTGCTACTACGTGTGTACTACTACTTAGGCGCTGAAAATTCTATTTAGGTATGTTCAAAGTGCTACGAGCTTGGCAAAGTGGTTTTTCTAATAAACGCATATGTGCACATGCATGAAGTACATTTCAATGACATTTATGCATCTTTAGGATGAAAAATGACACGAAATATAATTGTTTTTAATTCAAATTTATGCTTTGATAATAACATGTGTAAAAGTGTAAATCATGGAAAAAAAATGTTTAGAATGTAAATACTTCACATATATGCAATAACACTGCTATTTATGAGGAACCTATAGCTGCTAATGCAAGTGTGTTCTTTAGTCAATGAAAACGCTATTGAGACAATTTCAAAGCGCTACTAGATGTGCACGTGCATGTTCAATGACATTTGTCAAACGTTTGGGACGAAAAATGATAGGACATAATTTTTATATAATAATAATAATAATAATAATAATAATAATAATAATAATAATAATACAGTGTGTGAAAAATTCTAAATAGTGAGCAAAAAATGTTTAGAAAGTCAATACTCTTCACACTGTGCTTTTAACAATACTCTTTGTGCAAATACGTGTGCGCTCTTAAGGCGCTGAAAACGCTCTTGATGCAGTTTCAAGCGCTACTAGTTTGGTGAAGTGGTTTTTCTAACAAACACATATGTGCACATTGCATGAAGTCCATTTCAATGACATTTATAGCATCTTTAGGATGAAAAATGGCACGAGATAATAATAATGACCTAATTATTAACTTACTAAAATAACTTTTTATTATGTAATTTAGTTATCCTGACTCAGTCCTATTAAATAGAATTTATGATTAAATTAAAACCCACTGGTTTTAATTTAGTTACATCCTTTTAAGACCAGGCAGAAAAGGAGAAATGTGCTTTGAAAGATGAGACTACTTCAATTGTTAAAGGAGGAAAAGGCCTATCTTCAGTCTGAATTGTCTTGTAAGGAAGATTTTATCATTTCTACCAAGGAGGAAATCCCTCGTCCAAGTGGCCTGATAGCTTTTTCAAACTGTCTAAATAGCGTTTTCAGCGCCTAAAGAACACACTTGTATTAGCACAAAGAGTATTGTTAAGAACACAGTGTGATAGTGCATTTTTGACAAGTATAGAATTTCTAAACTTTTTTTCACACAATTTCGACTTTTTCACACATTATTATTAAATTATTATTATAATTAAAAAGGTGGGTGGTGAAGTTTTAGACTTCATATGATGTTTATATAATAATCACTATCTTGTGGCCTTCTGAGGTTAAAAATCTTTGCTGTGCCCATCAGATATGAATCAGACTCAAAGAAAAGACAGCCACTTGAAAAGTCTGGTGAATCGGGTGATGACTCCTCGATACTGTCTGACTCTTCTGTGGAACTACCAAAGAAGCCTACAGTGCGTAAATACACGAGGCAAACCCTGGTACCCAAAAGTGACTACTCGCGTGTAAGAGGTAATGAAATACCTGTTTCAAAGAATATGAAATATCAGGGATGTACCAAAATTTCAGCAACTGAAATGTCACTGTCAATTGTATAAGAACTACAGTAGTTCATGGTTTGTGATGACATCAGATTATCAAAGTGCAGTCATCTTTATACTCTTTAGAAATACATTCATGCAACCATAAGACTGACTAATTAATACCTATAAATCGGTGTATAATGAGCATGGGCTTCATAGAAAGTGTTACCAAACTTATTTTTTGTGGCTACCTATGTTAGTATAAAGATCTAATTTTATGTTAATTAGGTTACGAAAACAAACCATAATCTCTACATTTTTGTTTAGCTCGGGGAACAGACTTAATTATCATCAGGGAGGTTCACAAAGTACTCCTCGGGGTTCTGTAGATCATGGCCTGAGTGATCTGTCATTAGATGTACAGCGCATTCCCTTGTAGAATTGCTATTAATTGCCCACCCGTTTACTTTGAATAATGTATGCTAACATTTATTTATTTATTTATTTATTTACTTTTAGGAATGTGGTTGCATCACCCTCGCCTTCACCGGAACCTCTAACGCAGGTGTCGTTAACTTTCTGGTGCAATCGAGAATCATACTGAGTAAATGTATAAACATTATATTTTATAGATGTAATTTTGTTTATATCATCATAATACAAAACGTATACTGTATATATATACTTGTATGATATTACTAAAACTTGTGTCTTTATGCATGGTCATTAGTGATTGATGATGATGATGACGACAAAAACAAAATACAATAGTTTCTTTTATTGTGTGATCAGCATGCTCATCTCTTTTTTTTAAACAGACGTGACAGTGAAAATGATCAGCAACCTGTTCTAAACAGAGCAAAGGCAAACAAACAGGCAAGATACAGGCAGTCCTCCATAGCATGGACTACACAGACTGATGATAACACAGTACCACAGACTCTGCGATTCCTGCCTGCACGAGAACCTGGACCACAACTGAGGTCTGCTGACGCACATTCTCCCATAAGTCTATTCAAACTGTTTTTTTTTTTCAGAGAGTTCTGTGTGAACTCTATGCCACAACACCAATGCTCAGGCTGCCAAGGCAATTGCAAAGGGACACACATATAAATGGACAGATGTAAACATCAATGAGATGTACCACTACATTGGCCTCATATTGGTGAAGTTGAGCTCCATCACAGACTACTGGCAACAGAGCAGTATTTTCACAGTACCTTTTCCAGCTACAGTTATGCCAAGGGATAGGGACAATTTCATGGAATGTGTACATGAGTCACCCAGATGCAGACAAAGAGAATTACAGAAGGAGGGGCACATCTGAACATGATTGTGTGTTCAGGGTTAAACCTCTTATGGACACTATCCGTCAAGCTTGCAAAGCCATCTATCATCCTAAAAGAAATTTAGCTGTGGATGAGAGACTGGTGGCATGCAAAGCAAACACTTGGATGACACAGTACATAAAAGCCAAGCCAGCTAAGTGGGGGTTCAAGTTGTTTGCTCTTGCTGATTCCTCAAATGGATACACTATGGACATTTCTGTGTACACAGAAAAGAGCAACTATCCCATAGGTCATGGACTGTCATATGATGCTGTGACATCTCTTTTGGACTGTAATGTTTAGGCTCTGGGTACCATGTGTACATGGACAACTTCTACACAAGTCAAAGCTCCTAAAAGACTTGCTTTCCATGAACTTTGGTGCATGTGTCACAGAAAGTAGCACCAAAACGGAACAGTAGTGACCATGTACTGACCTGACCTCAGATCAAAGGAATGTTGCCTCTGCTAGAGCAAGAGCTGTGTGCATTGCAAAGCAGTGCATGGTAAGAAACAAAAACCACCATGGAAATGCCAGGCATGCAATGTGCACCTATGTCTTCAGTTGAACAGGAACTGCTTTCAAGAGTGGCACAGAGATGTGTGATTGTGTATAGGGTGTAACAGTGGGCTTTTACAAACCTTATACCCTTTATTTTTTATCTTGCATTGTTTTACCCTGACTGTCTGTTTTTGCACAATTTTGCCCTATCTTCTGTACCACTATATGTTTCATGTGTAAATTCAAGTATATGTCTTAAGTTTTATATAAAGTACATGTATAAGACAACTCTTTCAGTATGTTTGCTATGTGTAGGTTTATATACACTCCTGTGTTGTTGTTTTTTTGTTTGTTTCTAAAAAAAAATAAATAAACTGTTTACATGCACTCACAAGGGAATCTCAAGTTATTTTGACAGTTAAACATATTCTAAATAAACTACATTTATTTTGTCATCAGATTCTTTCTTGTAGTACTTCCCTCTCAGTCACATACCTGACTGAAAGACTCATTATGCAGCTTTGTCTTCTCAGGTGTGAATCACTGCATTATGCATGATCATTCATGCCTCTTCGAATATGGACTTTCTATACAAAAAGTGTCTTAGAAAATTTAAATCAATATATTGTTTTCTCTGAATGAGTGAGGAGGATGATTTTCACATCATTTTAAAGCAAAAACTCTACGCTACAAGATCCAGTTCTCAAAAGTCTTGGGGACAAATGTTTTGAATGAGTTTTATGGCCTAATTTCAGTAACGTTTGTTTGTTATTTTTTTCAATAACCACGCATAACTGTTATTTTCTCCATAATACAAACTTGTACATATATGCTGCTCACATATTATTATAAGTATTATAAGCCCAGTTTGTGCTGATTACAGTGTAATCAGACTTCACCCATTTATATTTTTATAAGCAAATGAAAAATGCACAAATGTCAGGGCATGTCAAAACTTCTCCAGGGCCCCAAAACGCCCTCAGACCCCAGAAGGTTAAGTCATCCTAAAGCTGTCTGTGGGGTTGGAGTTGCTGACTTCTTTCTAGCCATTCCTATGGTTATGGGCTTTGTGAAAGAAGAGAAAAAAAAACTTCTTCCTCTCAACATTTTGAGAAGGTGCATCATTCCTAGAGGTACTGGCCTGAAAAACACCCCACGGTAAAGTGGTTACTCCAGAATTGTAGGCAGACTTCACCCCCAACAGATACCGGCAAATCTCTTTTGTCACAGTGACAGCTATTGGAAACAGGCAGAGCAGTAGCAATAGGTGCAGAATTTGGTTAGATTTCGCAATGGGCTATAGTTTGTATTAAAACCTGTTATTCTCCCTCCTTTCTCACTAAGCACAGCTGAACCATTTACAAATTACATCTGTTTCTTTTTTTATGTACCATATGGCTCTGTGCTTTTTTTTTTTCTTCTGTCATCTTAAAGCTATCGGTGTGGTTGGAGTTGCTTCCCTTACTTATTTCTAGCCATTCCAATGGTTGCGGGCTTTGTGAAAGAAAAGAAAAAAAACAACAACTTCTTTCTTTCAACATTTTGAGAAGGTGCATCATTCTTGGAGGTACTGTAATACCAGGTTGATGTGTGGAGTGGATGGAGCAAGCACCTCTTTCAGCTCTAAAAGTCCATTTAATATACAGTTCTCTTATAGAGAATGTATCAGATATTGAATAGACAAGAACAAATAAGACACTTGATCGTAGCCAACAGGCAAAGAAACAATAACCAGCATTTTCCTCTGGCCTGAAAAACACTCCACGTTAAAGTGTTTACTCCAGAATTGTAGGCAGACTTCACCCCCAACAGATACCGGCCAATCTCTTTTGTCACTGTGACAGCTATTGGAAACAGGCAGAGCAGTAGCTATAGGTGCAGGATTTGATTAGATTTAGCAATGGGCTATAGTTTGTATTAAAAGCTGTTATTCTCCCTCCTATCTCACTAAGCACAGCTGAAACATTTACAAATTACATCTGTTCCTTTTTTTATGTACCATATGGCCACAGTGCTTTTTTCTTCTGTGGGAGCTATGAAAGATATCAGGGTGGGGGTGGGGTTGCTCAAGTCACCTTACACTGAGCCAGATTATTAGTTCCCAATCACTTATAGAGATAGCCATCAACCCACTCACTCACTCACTCACTCAGTGTTTAAGCCATCTTAAAGCTGTCTGTGGGGTTGGAGTTGCTTCCCTTTCTTCTTTCTTGCCATTCCTATGATTGTGGTCTTTGTGAAAGAAGAGAAAAAAAACAACTTCTTTCTTTCAACAATTTGAGGTGGAGCATCATTCATGGAGGTACTGTAATACCAAGTTGATGTGTGGTGTGGATGGAGCAAGCCCCTCTTCCAGCTCTAAAAATCCATTTAATATAGAGTCCTCAAACAGAGAATGTATGAGATATTGAATAGACAAGAACAGATTTTTTTTTTATTAAACCAATGCACCTGTACAAAAAATAAGTTTTCCACACAGACCGTTCAAAATCTAACCCAAAGCTTCTTGAAACAGGTAAAACAAAACATACAAATCAACAAAACATGTCCTTTTCATGAGAGTAGGGTAACATTCATCATAAACTCACAAATATTTATACATTATAAACACAAATAACTATTTACATTCCCCATCCCCTATACACATTCATCCCTTAAAAAAAAAGAGCAGCGCGAGATATGGTATTTTTTATTTAAAAAAAAAAAACAGATGTAGTTTGTATATGTTTCAGCTGTGTGAACAGAGGGAGCATAACAGGTTTTAATACAAACTATAGCCCATTGCTAAATCTAAATGATATGTCCTCCATTCAAGGACTCTATATTAAACAGATTTTTAGAGCAGTTAGCTGGAAGAGGGGCTTTCTCTGTCCACTCCAAGCACTGACCTGGTATTGCATTATCTCTATAGAAAGTTTTATCTTTTATCTAAAGAAAGTTCTTTTTTTCCCTTTGGTACAGCCACAGTAGTGGCTGTTAGATAGACAGACAGACAGACTTTATTGATCCCATGAGGGAAAAACAAATGTTCTACACAGCCTTGCAGAGGGCATACATTCAACAAATGGTTTGATCACAATAAACATTTGGCTGCATGAACAAACAGCTGTAAACACACTGAATACACTGCTACACATACAGAGTAGTATGTGTAATTAACTCAAAACAACAATACAGGTTGTCTCACAGCACAAAAGACATATCATTCCACTCTCAACACCACGACTGAGGTGAGACCCTTGAGCAACGCCCCGAACCCTGAACTGCTCCCTGGGCGCCGCAGCAAAAAAGGCTGCCCAGTGCTCCGGGTGTGTGTTCACTACTGTGTGTGTCCACGTGGATGGGTTAAATGCAGTGCACAAATTCCAAGTATGGGTCACCATACTTGGTCACACGTCGCTTCACTTCACTTTAAACAGATTTTTAAAGCAGGGAGCTGGAAGAGGGGCTTGCTCCATCCGCTACACACATTGCAGTATCTCCAGGAATGGTGCACCTTCCCAAAATGTTGAAAGAAAGAAGTTGTTTTTTTTCTTTGGGACAGCCATATCTGGCTAGTAATTCTTCTGCCATCCCTCAGTATTTGCACTGGCTCTTTATTTGGGGAGACCACAACCATAGGAGTGGCTAGAAAGAAGTAAGAAATATTTCTCAAATTTAAAAGATTTGGGTCTACCCATGCTTTATTCAGCTGCAAACATACACTATATTGCCAAAAGTATGCAAACACCCCTGCTAATGTTACACTGGTAGTAGAATGGGTCTTACTGAAGATCTGTGACTTTAAACGTGGCACTATCATAGGACGGCACCTTTGCCAGTCAGAAAATCACAGAGCGGGCTGCCGAGTGCTAAAGCATGTATAAAAAAAAAAAGAAAAGAAAAATCACCTTCTGTTGCACCACTCATTACAGAGTTCCAAACTGCCTTTAGAAGCAACATCAGCACAAGACATGCGTCTCAGGCACTTCATGAAATGGATTTCATGGTCAAGCAGCTGCACACAAACCTAAGCTCACTATGCTAAATGCCAAGCATGGGCTGGAGTGGTGTAAAGCACCAACACTGGACTTTAGAGCAGTGGAAATGTGTTCTCTGAATCACACTTCACTATCTGTCAGTCTGATAGATCCCTGGAGAATGCCAGGAGAATGCAGAGTTCCAACACTAAAGTGTGGTGGTGGAGGGCCCCTTAGTAGTCGGTTTCAGTAGTTAGTTTCAGTGAAGGGGAATGCTAATGCTACAAGATAAAAACACATTTTACACAGTTGTTTGGTGTGGAGAAACTCAAATGGCCTGCAAAAAGCCCTGAACTCAATCCCACTGAACACCTAAATGAGTGTTGATTGTGAGCCAGGCCTTGTCTTCCTACATCAGTGCCTGACCAAACGCATGCTCTTCGGCCTGAATGAGCATAAATCCCCAGAGACGCACTCCAAAATCCTGTAGAAAGTCTTCTCAGAACAGTGGAGGCCGATACAGTCACAAAGTCACACATAGTAATGCCCATGGTTTTGTAATGGGACATACAACAAACTCATAGGTGCGATGGTCAGGTAGCCACATACTTTTGGCCATTAACATTATGATGTAGCACTGAAATGATTATCACAACAAACATAATTAACAGGTTCACTCCTAACACACAGTGTTCATTGCTGTAAAGTATGTTAGGTTTTTAATCTTCTCTATGCTCTCAGCCAATAAATACACAGCTCTGGTCTCGTCTTGAATGCACCTCGTTGCTTTTATTAACAGCAGAAACGTATTAACACCTGGAAGCTCAGGTGTCTACAACACTTGGGCAAGAGGAAGATTAGTATGATTTCAGTATTTGAAAAAGAGAACAACAACAACAACAACAACAACAANACACACACACACACACACACACACACACACACACACACACACACACACACACACACACACACACACACACACTTAAGCTTAAGATTCTGTACATTTCAATTTTGGCTGAACTGTTCCTTTAATCTAGAGATGTCAGAGCTTCATCACCATGACAACAACTCAAAACAGCTTATGTTACTATCATTAAAAATGTAAATAAACTCAAAACTGTGAATCAGAAGTCTGAGATATAAACAACCACTTGCAACAACCACTGGCAGTGACTACAAAGTGAATATGTTGCTAATGCTAACATTAGGTGAGCTAACTCTGAGCAGCTACACTTGCTAATCTGTCGTCTGAGGCATGTGAGCACTGAAGGATTCAGCTTTGAAGAGTAAAATCTTCTCTCAGCTGGTGTCATCAACAGCTGAGAAAAGATTTTACTATTCAAAGCCTCACAGCATCAAGACACACCCCCATTTAACAATGTAATGGCAAGGCTCTGAGGTCAATACGAACGTGTGTGTGCACAATTTATTGATACAGTTGTATAGTGTCCTTCAGCTTCAACACAGATAATACAGAAAAAAGAAATACATTCTACACACATCCATCCATCATCTGTATGAACAACAATACTGAAAAGGGAGAAGAGAGAGAGGAATAAAGAAAGACAAAAGAAGAAGGAAAGACAAGAAAAAAAAACAGACATTTTATTTATATATATATATATATATATATATATATATATATATGAGACAGAGATAAAAGGCATATAGAAAGCGAGATGGGGATAAAAATGAAAAAATAAAAAGCAAGAAAGAGAAACAGTGAGAGTGAGACACACAGACAAGCAAAGGTTTGCATCCTTCATTTTTTTCTCTAGCTAAAGAGAATTACATCACTGGATTATGATTTATCCATAAAAAGATTCTCCTGAAACAAGATTATTGGATTTTTTTTAAAAAAATAATCCATATTAAAAGAAAAATAGTCTGAAACTAAAGATCCATAAAATGGCAGGTAAAGTCAAGGGGCAGAGTCAACTGGTCAGAGTCAGGGGGTTCAATGTGACAATGAAGGAACTGAAGCTTTTGCTGGTGTAAATGTTCTTCATTCAAAGGAGATGCAAAGTTTTGTACTTAAGTGTCGACAAAGACAGACAGAGAGACACAGACAGACAGACACAGACAGAGAGACAGAAGTCACTGTGAGCACTGTGTTTTGATCTGGGAGGTTTTCGGACATAACCACACAATAAGGCCACTTTAATCGTCCTCTCAACCTCCACCCGATTCTCTCTTGAAACTTGAACTCTCCCCTTCATTTCTCTGTGGAGCAACAGAGTGAGCTGAAGCAGCCTTCTGACTAGTGGAGGTCCACAGTTTGTTCACAGTTTGTTCATGTTTGGGGCGTGGCACTCTCAGCATCCTCTCGGCTGAATATAAAGTGATAAGTGTAGGAAATGAATGCAGCTTCTCTACGTACACGAAAAATGAGCAGCGGTATACATATGGCACACAGGCACAGGAACGTCATGGCTCCGCCCCAAATGCTCAAGCCATTCTAACACATCTAGTTTGTTTTCATGTCAGTGTTACTCATAATGCACTGCGCTTTACAGAGTGTGTAGTGATAAACTATATAATTAGCTACATTATCTGAAACAGAGTGTTGATACTTCCTGGTTTTGCTGACTGACAGGAGTTCCAGGGTGGCACTTAAGATAAAACTTGCTCAGCCAACCACAAACTTGATCATGTGATATCAACATGGCAGTTTTTCTTGTGGGCAAACTAGGCTAGTCACTTAACTGCAGGTATCTACTGCTAGACAATTAACATTAGCAACTTAGCTGCATAATGTTGTTGTGGCTGGCTTGCTTAGCTAATATTAGCTTAGCTAAACAATTATATATTTTACCATTATTTTATGCATTAGCTACATCAAGCTGAATAATTTAAAAGAAAGTTTGATTATGTTTGTGATTAAACTTATTATATTTAACTTAAGCCCCACCCTTTTTAACCCAGACATGCCTGCCAAAAAAAAAGCTATCTAGATAGCTAAAAGTCTTGTGTTTAGCATCCCTTTGTCCTCTTGAGCTGGTTTATGTAGAATGCTACATCATTTGATAACCGTTAGTTTAGCAAGCTTTTGGGACGCAGCCTTAAGTCCAGAAATGGGCGGGTCCAATGGAAAAACAGGAAGTGATAAAAAGTGGTTCTATAAAAACCAGTGAAGAAGAAAAGTAAATCTATCCTTGTTTGTTAATTGGGAAAAGGGCTTTGGGGTACTGATGATAAATTAAGAGGAGCTGGATCGAGGGCGCGAAAGAACACGTCCATTTTTCTTTCCCCCGTTCATGTGTGTGTAGGGGATGAGTCCTTCGTACGTCCCCTCATCTCCCTCATCCCCCTCATTCCCAGGGGAGTAGGATGAGAGAGGGATGCTCTCCATGTTCTCCACGTCCATGTCGAAGTCATCGCTATCCCGTGCTCGGATCCGGTTCTCCTCGCTGTAGAAGAACGACAGATCAATGAAGGATGGATGGAGCTCATCTCTCAACATCTCAATGATCTCCAGAAATGCAGGACGCAGCTTCGGGTTGTAGTGCCAACACATCTGCATCAGACTGTGACTACACACACACACACACACACACACACAGGTTATTATACACACATTCAGATACTGAAACTTTTATTTTAAAAATAAATCACATTTAAAATATTCTACTTCACGTCTCCTGACTTAAATCTCCTGAAACATATTTGCTAAACTTTTTGGCTAAATGAAGTCTGAGTCACAGTTATTACCTTATTTATTTATTTATTTTTTACTTTGACATATTTTCTAGCAAAAGTTTATTAAAAAAAAAATATCATCACCTCTCACGTAACGACCCACTTTTCAACCGCGAGGAGACCCAACAGCTCGGTATGCAATATATTTTTCCTTAACTGTTATTTAACTTATGTCGAAATAAACATAATTCACTAAAATGGTTTTTAATCTTAGAGAGCTTTTTTTTTCTTAAAATAAAAAAATCTGACACTGACTAGATTGTTTCACAAGGCTTAAATATTAGGGAAAAAAAATTAGGCTATATCTTAGAAAGCTGAGACATTCCTTCTTCATTTAGATTCACTGATTCTGAAAGGCATTAATATATAGTCTTAATACAGTTCTTAATGTCAGTTTGTAGGAGAGCATGACAAATTTTATTAAGCTGTTTTGAAAACCACCATACATTAAAATCTGTAGACATAAATAAATGAAGATTATTAATTTAGCCAGATGTATCAAAATTTATCCCCAGGCCCTGTGAATAATACCTTTAAGTTGTGAATGTTATTATTGTTTTGTGACTTCATAAGTGATGAAGTCACAAAACACCACTTCAGAATAAAATAATGATTCATGGTTTCTTCTGAGTTTCATTGTTTATAGAATGTGACACAGTGTGGCTAACACTAACGCTGATGCTAACGGTCTGTGACACACTCATTAATATTTATTACACACTCATCAATATTCATACAACAATAATATGTACAGGAAGTAATATTCAGAACTTTTGATTTAAAATTTGGCACGAGACAGAGCAATTATGTGGTTTGGAAGATGTTTCTAGAATTTTAAGATGGTGCGCTTTCGACACAGATTTTGTCCCAAACAGAAAATATGATAAATTCCGAATCTGGGCTAGGCAAGGAATTACAAATTATACATTTTTCAGTAAGGGTAAGCTCCAAAGTTTTAAATCTATAAAGAAAGGAGAAATATGGGCTCAATCAAAGTGATTTCTACAGATACCTCCAAGTAAGACATTATATTGACTAATATCAGCTCAGTTGTTGGAATCAGCTGAGACAGGAATAATAATGTTTTTTATCAGTAGGAATGCCACACTCATGTAATAAGATTATTTCAAAGATATATGATGAATTTCTCCAAAGCATGTCTGATAATACGTCATAAGTTAAAGAAAAATAGGAGAAGGAAGGAAATTTGACTATTCCAGGGAGGATTGGGGAAAAAATTGTAAAACACAACACAACTCAGCAACGTGGAGAGAATTCATCTGGAAGAATATTATTAGGTTTTTTAACTACACCATCTCAGAAAAGATATCCTGGAAAAGGGGCTGGCTGCTGGAGATTATGTGGGGCAAATGAAGCTAACCAATATAATTTTTTTTGGTAATGTCGATTACTAGCTCCTTACTGCCAAGAGATTAAAAGGAATTTGAAAGCTGTTTTTGGGGGCAATTCCTTTTAATTGTGAATCAGTATATTTGTAATATCAGAATATTACATTAGATGGATGGGATAGCAATGATAAGAACCTGATGTTAATTCTCCTAGCCGTTAGCAAAAAGACAACTACAAGAAAATGGTTAAAGCCAGAGCGACCCATGGCTGATGAATCCAGATAGAAGATTTTTTTTTCAGATTTGGAATAAATGGACTGAATATGTCAAACCTATACAATCAGACTTTTACTAAATTAGAAAAAAGGTGTTTAATGGAAAATGGAATGCAGTGTTTTTTTTAGGAACTAGCTCCCCAGGTTATTTTGTATAGTTGCTGTTAAAAGGGGGGAAAATACAAAACATTTGGAAAATCTAGGAATTACCACATTAATATTCTTGTATTATTGTGGAAATAATGCCAATCTTGATCATTGTATGCATTTTCCTTGTAGAACAAAAAAAATAAAATAAAGAAGTAATATTCAGAAATACATTTTTATTTATTTTTTATTAAGGTTTAGACATTAAGGTTTACTGCTTGTATTTACACTCGTCACTGTTGCGCTGCTAAACAAAAAAATGTAACATTCCGTTATCATTTGTTTGGAGACGAAATTCGGCATGCAGCAGAAACAGAGTGCAAGAAACCTGACAGATGCAAACCACCCCATCCCCCCAAACACCAACACACACACACAGCAATTCTGCTAATCGAATTTCACACTTACAGTCTGTTGGGGCAGTTATCTGGCCGCTCCAGAAATCCTCCATCCATCACAAACTTTAGAACCTGCTCATTAGACAGACCCTGATACGGCTGCTCGGCTAGTGTGCTAATCTCCCACAGGACCACGCCGAACGACCTGCACAGCCACGTTTACACATCAGCACTCACTTCACAATATACTCACATCATAACTGTGCTGCTGTGGAATTCTGGATTATGATTGGTCAGAAAGTGTTGATTAATTTTCTATAAAGAGCAGCTCTAACAAGTGCAACTGCAAATCATAGGTTTATATTAATGTGCTCGTACCAATACCTTACCATTTCTATAGTAACAACTCATTCACAGGGAATGACTGTTTATAGCTGCTACAACGTAAGTGAGAACACGACCTAACATGTTTCGTGCACATTCCACAACATTAAATGTAACTATAAACGGATAAAATGCATGATGTGTTGTTCTTTCAATAAAAAAAAATTTCCTTCGTCTTCTTCTTTCGGCTTTTCCCTTCAGGGGTCGCCACAGCGAATCATCACTCTCCACCTATCCCTATCTTCTGCATC
>CM074953.1:23309421-23325067 GCA_037577455.1 Pangasius macronema | reverse complement strand
ATGTTGTTTTTTCAGCCTAATGATGGCCTCCTTCTCTTGCATTGAGATCTCCTTGAACTTCATATTGGTAGCTCCAGTCGAACAGCTGCCAAATGCTAACTTAATACCTGTTATCAACTCCAGACCTTTTATCTGCTTCATTTGTCTTGAAGTAATGAGGGAATGGACAGCACCTTGTCAATTACCTTCTTGTCAGTCAATTGTCCAAATACCTTTGAGCCCCAGAAAATGGAAGTACTTTGCTTCAAATGGCTGTAATTCCT
The DNA here is from genome assembly GCA_037577455.1 of Pangasius macronema. Classification (NCBI taxonomy): domain Eukaryota; kingdom Metazoa; phylum Chordata; class Actinopteri; order Siluriformes; family Pangasiidae; genus Pangasius; species Pangasius macronema. Next base: position 23,324,804 of record CM074953.1, on the reverse strand, counting down.
AAATGGTAAATGCCATATTTTTGAGGAACCTTTTAAAATAAAGCTGAAAGTCTACACTTCGGTCACATCTTGATTGTTTTATTTCAAATCCATTAAGGTGGTGTATAAAGGCAAAATCACAAAAACTCTGTCATTGTCCAAATACTTCCAGACCTGACTGTACTAATGAGAAAAACATTGAAATAAACATCTAATAAGATAATATTCTGCAGGAATAGTTTTAATTGTAATTATCATATTATCAGTTGCACTAGTAGTTGATCCAGCAAATCTAATTATTTATATATTATGCTTCAACAGTTAATCATGCGTGAAACAACAAAAGAGTAAATCAAGGTCAGGAACTTGTAATGTGTGTGTGAGGTGGTTGCTTCTAAATTTGCCAAATTTGGTGCACTATCCTTTAAAGAAAATATGTTAATGGTTTGAAGGATAATCTGACAAATCCCTCATCTGCTACACTTAGTGTTCACATTTAAATAAAAAAAAATAATAATAATAATAATTTTTAGCACAATTTTGATTTTAAATTCTCACTACACATGTGAAACAACTCAGTACAGTCCAAAATACATCATCTGATATTACGAACGAACGAACGATTTGGCACAGTTTTTACACCGGATGCCCCTCCTGACGCAACCCTCCCCAATTTTTCCGGGCTTGGGACCTGCACTGAGAGCGCACTGTTGCACGCTGTTCCCTGGCCGGGCCACAGCGATGAGGGTGCTGTGGCCTACCCACTAATCCACCAGAAACAAACATCAACTGATATTAACACTGTTTAATAGATAAATCATGACCTCCATAATTATGTTTTCTCGCTAAAACCTTCAGGCACACAACATTTCTCATGTACTAAAAGTCAGAAATACTGAGTATACTCCATCACTACAGTAACATTGTTATTGAAATGTATGAACAGTATGTGCCCACATCAGCATCTGAGAGGAATCGAAATTTCTCATTAGCACAAACTTGTCCTATTAAAGCCTTGCCTTTTTGGTACCCTTTAATTTCCCTTTTTCTCCATCACTGCAATCCATATAAACATATTATAACACCATAAGCCACATACAGTCATCTTTGTAGAAATTCTAGCACCAAAATGTGACAGCTATTGTCCCCTTTCCAAATCTGAAATAGGTCTATTCCAGCTCTACACACAGAAATAAGTTTCAAATATAAAGTCTTTTTTATCTCAGGAGATTAACTTTATGAATTCTGCAACACAGTGAGCGAGAGAGAGAGACAGAGAGAGACAGAAAAAGAGAGAGGTTCGGTGGAATGAAAACCCGCTTCGACGCTGGCCCTTTGCGAGTAGGACTGGACACCTCAGCTAAACGAAATATACAGTGGAATTGCTTAGTGCGAAAAGAGTAACTGATATACACAGGGTGAGTTGAATCATTCATTGCATCATTTGTGCTAGCTTTTAAATGCTTTATATGCCAGCTTTTAACTTGGGAACATTCCAATTTGGAAACATTCCTTTGCGATTCTCGTCCATGTTGACATCAGTGCATCACATAATTGCTGCACAGTCATGGTGAGAATCTCCCATTCTACCACATCCTAAAGGTGCTCTATTAACTGTGGAGGCTATTGAAGTACACTGAACTAACTGTCATGTTCAGGAAACTGGTTTGAGACGACTTGTTCTTTGTGACATAGTACATTATCATGCTGGATGCACTCATTAAGGATGTGTGCCAAGAAAACACTCCCCACACAATTATACAACCACCACCATCCTGACAGGTTGTATGCTTGAATTCATGCAGTTGAGGCCAAATAATGCAGCAAAAATCAAGACTAATCAACACAGGTGACATTTTTCCAATCTTCATCTGTCCATTTTTGGTAATTTTGTGCCCACTGTAGCCTCAGATTCCTGCTGTTGGCTGACAGGAATGGACATGTATGACTGCCGTTTACTTTTTTTTTTCACCATTCTGAGTAAACTCCAACCATTTTGCAGTTTGATGTGAACATTAACTGAAGCTCTTGATGTGTATCTGTGGGATTTTATGCAATGCACTGCTGTCACATCACTGCATGAATGTATACAGATGTTCCTTATAAAGTAGTGAAGTGAAGTGACTTGTAGCCAGGTATGGTGACCCATACTCGGAATTTGTGCTCTGCATTTAACCCATCCAAGTGCACACACACAGTAGTGAACANCTCACCTCAGTCGTGGTATTGAGGGTGGCAGAGAGCGCTGGTCACTCACTCCCCCCACCTACAATCCCTGCTGGACCCGAGACTCAAATCCACAACCTTCCGGTTCACCTTTGGGTTACAAGTCTGACGCTCAAACCATTAGGCCACGACTACAACTGTAGCTATATTAGATTCTGTGTGTATGTATGAATGTATGTGTATGTGTGCGTCACAGCCCATCCCCAAGCACTTTCACAAAATGGACATAAAAGCTGAATACGTTTCTATTCGCCTTTTATGTCACATTCATCCTTCCAAGGTTAAAATGACAAATGCATAGCCTTGCTCTTCACAAGCAGGTGTGACTCTGTTGAAGTGGCTCATTGAATTCAAGTGTTATATCTTATGGAATGCGCACACACACACACACACACACACACACACACACACACACACACACACACACACACACACACACACACAGGTTACTGTGTGTAAAGGAGAAAGGATGACCTTCATGTCCACCTGCTTCAGAAACATAAAAATCACTAAATAAATTACAGCTAGAGCTCTTAAGGCTGAGCAAACATAGTTCACTTGCTAGCTATATTTTTCCCAGCTAGCTAGTTCATTTAAGTTAATTGCCTGGCACAGTTGCTAATGAACGCAGCACCAATAAACTAGCTAGCTAGCATTAGTATAATTCACTTATCTGAAGAGGAGGAGTAGTAGTCCTGTGTAGTCGTGGTCCCATACACACTGCTATCTTTTCTGAGTTGGAAAAAAATGATTCTGCTGGACCCCAAGTTTTTAATGTTTACAGCCAGAAATGCTGGCTACAAACCTACGTGCTGCATCTTAAAATGCTTTCATCTCATGATGCCATTTCTTTCTTAAAAGCAAATTGGTGGGAAATGATTGAGAGCTCAAGTTTGGATGTTTGCTTGAATTATTGGTGGATTTAGGGACGCTGGAGTGATTGGGACCCATATTTGCTGCCACTGTTCACCGGAAGTTTTGAAATGCTTCCAAATATACTTCTACATTCATGAATATGTAAGTGTGAAAAAGGTCCATAGTAACAACTAATTTACTGGGACTTGTCTGACGGATGCTCGTGTAACACCTGATTAATTAGCTGGCTAGCCTGGGGAGGAAACTCTTTGTCAGCACTGCTATGCTAACAAGATTAAACGAGTGATTGTCAGAGATGCTGAGCAACTAGCATGCTAGCTAGTAATGTAGCTAGCTAGAATTATTTGTGGTTGGGATGGACTTTGGGTGGAAGCAGGACTGTCTCTGTTCAAAAAATAAGAAAAAGTAATGCGGTTATGAAAGTCAAGTGTACCACTCAGTTATCACTGTTTGGGAATATCGTAAGAAGTGTGCAACCGCACAAGTGCAGCTTAGAAGGAAGGGTGCGTTTAGTTTTTCATTTCTCTCACTGAAGAATACTCTCACTGAACACATTGCTGTTTTCTCATAAAGTTGGTCAGAATCACACTCTCTGATGTGTGTGCCTGGCTAACATCAGAGGCAAATTCAGCAGGGATTCACAAAGTGAATGAGTAACTAAACAGAATGGGAAATCATCCAGCAGCTCTCACTCTCTCAGTGTGTCTCAGAATGTGTTCAGCTATTTTAAAATTTTAGAGCATGAAATGTTTGCATTTTCTTTTGCTAAATAAAAACTGCTCATCACTACTCAACAACAAACTAAGAAGTAAACATGCACTTAATGCATTAGCTGTTTACTTTATTCCAGCTTCTGCTCAACTTTTGGTATGTAAATTCTGCCATACACTGAAATTCCTGGAAAATAGAAATGAGTAATTAAAGCAGATAAGATCACAGGGCCATAATTTGATGATTATTTATTGTGTGAATGGTTAAGTTTTTAGTTAAACCTCATGGCAGACAAATATACCCGTAACATGGGCAACATGATAATCATGTCAAACAAATAATTAACAGCAAAAAAAATGATTAGACATGTAAGCCACACAAATTTATGAAAAAAGCACAAAAACCAGGGAGAGAGCAAAGATCATAAACAGAATAGCAACAAATAATAAATGGCTTGATAAGTCACGTACACACTAAGCATTACCTCGCAATGAGAATGTGAACCAGAGTTAAATACTGTGACTTGTGATTGCTCTCAGGTGTGGGTGATTAATAATCAGGTGAACCATTGTTGGGAACTGTAGTCCTTGGCATCCTAATTTGTAGGCCATGGTGTGTTCTGGGAAACAGATCTCTGTGTTTGGAGGAGACTTTCTGACACTGTCACAGTTAAATCCATAGTTAATGTGTTATACCATGTGGTTAGTCTGCTAATGGCAATATGTATGAAATTGAAGGTTTGGCCCACATACATCCACTATAAATAACCGTGGGACCACCTGGTTAAAAGTAATTGCAAAAATGACTAAGAAGAGGGAAGTAAGTTTTGAGAAAAGTTCTAGCATCATCTGGTTGCAAAAAGAAGGCTTAGCTAGCTTACAAAGAAAACTAAATCTTCCTTCCGCCACTGTTGGATATATTGCAAAGATCAAAGATGAAGGACTTGTTAATGAAAATAGACAACGTACAGGCATAATGGTGAGTAAAATCAAGAAAACAGGTGTGAAACAGCAGCAAGGATTGCTTCAGAGATGAGTCATAATTACCAGACATAACTAAAACACAAACTATTTAAAACAGGATCAATGAGCATGGTTACAGAGGGTGAGTAATGCAGCAGAAACCATTCATTAGCCTCAAAAATAAGAAAGAAACATGGCAGTTTCTAGAGAAGTGTCCTATTTTCAGCTGAATCCAAATTGAACTAGCTTGGATCTGATGGTTGAGAATTTGTGTGGAGAAAGCCAGGAGAAGAAATCCAACCAAACTGCATTAAGAAGTGGAATTTTTAGCAGGATAATGACCCAAAGCAAACCAGCTGCCTTTTGAAAGAATACTTCCCAGAACTCTGAACTAAACTCTATAGAGCATCTATCACATGAAAAAATTAACAGATTTCCGATGCTCTACTGAACAAAGAATGAAGTGTCCAAATACTTCATCTAATTTTGAATAGTATATCTATTATTTTTATATTATTAAACATAAACTATTTTTTGGGAAATGTTTTGCATGAAAAATGTGCTTGTGGTGTCTTTCTTTTAAATAAATGCTACGTTGGTGTTGTTTTCTAATACAGTAAAAATTTATACATTTATAAGTGTGGCTTTAGCATCCAAATACTTTTTGGGGCCACTGTATACAAACTTTACAATTTATACCCAATGCCCTGGGTTCCACAGCATATAAATGTTAACAATAACCACTGTTACTGTTTGGCCCCATTTTCAGGGTTCATCTATAAAAACAAAGGTTTTGTTTAATGAGCACATGTAAAAATGAAGGGCTGTCATCTTGAGCTCCAAACCAAATGAGGCAGAAAATCATTATTTGCAGTATATAGCTATATAAATTATCCAGCATGAAGTTTATAGAAAGGCTAGTTGGTGGCCCAGTGTGAGCCTGATCATTTCTTCATTTTACAAAGTATCTCAGTAAGGACACACATTACACATTACAACCATCTATCCTGCTAAACCTCAACTGCAACCTCACTTATTGTAAACACATTTCCTTTTTTAAAAGAATATATACTGGAAATCACAATGTGATCAGAAGCGACATGTGATATGTTTATGATTTTCACTTGGATGATAATTTTCACATAAGGCTTGACTTTTTTCTTAGTCTACAAATGTTTTGACTGGAATCTGCAATAGTTATTACTATTATTAAATTCTAATAATGATAGTTACAATACTACCTACAGTAAAAAAAATAATGAATTTACCTGATGGTTGTGGTGTTTACCTCTTCCTTGTATTACTCCTGCCTCTTTTCCCTTTTTCTTGATCTGTATTCTGTCTTGTTCTCAGCCCTTCACTGGCCTTTTGAAAGGATCAATATTCAGGAAACAAGGGTTGTTAGGAAGACAAAAAAATCAGCATGCAGCTCTGTGTGAAATGTCAGATAAAGCCACACAATACACACACACACACACAAGGGGTTGCGTATTAGTCAACTAGTCAGGTGGTGGAAAAAAAATAGTGAGCCAGACAGTAAATGTACTGTGCTAGTCTGAAAATATTTAACACTAGATGAAATCAATTCTTTGTTTAAAGCTGCAGCCACTCTGGAGGACTCTTCTGTCAGCATACAGGATTATGCTGAGTATGTGACTGGGTACATTAGCACTTGTGTTGATAGCATCATACCCACCATACAAGTCAGGAAGTTACTCCACATGTTAAACAGTTAGGTATGCCACATGCTGCATGCTCGATCTTTTGCATTTACATCAGGCAACAAGACAGAGTACAAAGCTGCAAAGTACGGTCTGAGAAGAACCATTACAGTCACTAAAAGACAATACAAAGAGAAGCTGGACAGTTTCTACTCTACTGCCGATGCCGGGAGAATGTGGCAAGGCCTGCAGCACATTACAGACTACAAGACCACCACAAACACTACTCAACACTTTCTATGCCTGCTTTGAGGCCTCCAGAGTCGACACAGAGAGGAGGCACACACACACACTCGGACCACCCAATCCCCCTCCCCCTCTCCTATTGTCTCATCAGCTGTGGTACACAAAGCACTGAGGCAGCAGGGCCAGACAACATCGCTTGGTGGGCCCTCAGAGCTTGTGCTACAGAACTGGCTGATGTACGCACTTCCATCTTTAACCTCTCCCTCAGTCAAAGCACTGTCCCAACCTGCTTCAAAACCACAACCATCATCCCCCTTCCCAAGAAGAGCCCCCCAACCTGTCTGAACGACTACAGGCCAGTAGAACTCACTTCAATCAATGAAGTGTTTTGACAGAGTGGTGCTGACCCACATTCAGAGCAGCATGCTAGACACGTTGGACCCCCTGCAGTATGCATACTGGACCAACAGGTCCACCTCAGATGCCAGCTTGCTGCTGCCCTCCATATGCCACCTCAGATGCCAGCTTGCTGCTGCCCTCCATATTTCCCTCTCTCACCTGGAAGATAAGGACACCTACATCAGGATGTTCTTTATCGTCTACAATTCCACCTTCAACATGGTCATCCCCCATAAACTCACCCACAAACTGTTTGCACTTGGACTACACCCCACACTCTGCGACTGGCTCCTAGATTTCCTGACTGGCAGACCGCAGTCTGTCAGGATTGGAAATAGGACCACAGACACCATCATAACAAACATTGGCACCCCACAGGGGTGTGTTCTTAGTCCCATCCTCTACACATTGTTCACACATGACTGTGTCGCCTCCCACAAGGACAACATCATCGTGAAGTTCGCTGACGACACCGCAGTGATAGGACAGATCACTGGCGGAGATGAAGCAGCCTACAGAAGGGAGGTGGCCAGACTTGTGACATGGTGTGAGGACAACAACCTCACCCTCTACATGGAAAAGACAAAGGAGATGATAGTGGACATGATGAAAGAGAGGAGAACTCACCAGCCACTGTTTATCCGAGAGCTTGAAGTGGAGAGGGTGAGCAGCTTTAAATATTTGGGGGTCTACATCAGCAAGGACCTCACCTGGACACACAACACCACCCAGCTGGTTAAGAAAGCACAACAGCTGCTGTACTTCCTAAGGAGACTGAGGAAGATTGGCATGTCACCTAAGATCCTCAACAACTTCTACAGCTGTGTTGTCAAGAGCGTCTTGACCAGCTGCATCACTGTGTGGTATGGCAGCACTACACAGTGATGCCATACCACACAGTGATGCAGCTGTGTGGTATGGCAGCACTACAGTGAGGGACCGCAAACGTCTGCAGAGAGTGATGAAGACTGCTGAAAAGATCATCAGGATTCCACTGCCCTCTCTGCAGACCATTTACCACCGCAGAGTCCACAGGAGAGCTGCCTCCATCCTTAAGGACCCAACCCACCCACAACACGGCCTGTTCACACTCCTACCCTCAGGACAGAGATACAGGAGTGTGAAATGCAGGACTTCCAGACTAAGGAACTCCTTCTTCCCCTCAGCCATTAGACTTTTAAATGGGTAGCCTGTGGACACAGACTAGTCTCACATATCTCATAGAATAGGTGGACTGAACTGCTTAAGCTCAATTTGCACATTTCTAAATCAAATCAAGAAGCACATTGTTAAATGTGACAGCTGCTATTATTATTGTGTAGTTGCACTCAATTGGCTACAGGCTACTGGACTATTGTTTTGTACATAAGTCAATATTGCACACTCGCACATAGAGATATACTGCATATTACTGCTACATGTGAACACATTACTGTTACTGCATGTACTGTAATATTGTTTTGCACAAGTCAATATTACACGTTAGTATACTATTGTTTTGCACAAGTCAATATTGCACACTCATACATACAGATATACATAGTCTATATTTCTATATACATAATCTATATTTCTACTTCTGCAACATAGCTATACTTTATTATGTTTGTTTGTATGTACGTGTATGTCTGTTTTTATTTTTTTACATAGTTTGCAATTGTCTTGGCATTCAATGTGGACAGCAAAGAAAGAATTTCATTGTACAGGGAAACTTGTTGAATTGAATTCTACAGTCATCTGCACAAGACTATATTGGGATTTTTTTTTTGGCACTTTAATAGACACTTTGATGAATTAGAGAGGTGTGCACAAGAGTTTTTTCTGTAAGTTAAATAAAATATAAATAAAAACTCTTGCACTGTGGCAAACTGAATTCCATTGTGACCACCACTGAGGGCTTTCAGAGCCATGGGTTACAAGTCACTATCCAATCCCTCTCAGCTGGTTTAGAATCAGATCAGTGGGGCATGGCAGGTCAAAAATGCTGATCCAAACTTGTTTTCGGACGCTACTGAGACCAGAGTTGAACATGGCAGAAAATCCTACCAGATGATACTATAGGCATCACATCATCCATTCGTCATTACAATATAAGAAACTTCTGTGATGGATGCTCTCAGCTGAAGAATCAGCCTTTTTTTGTTAACTGAAGTGCAGTTTGATGTGGAAAATAGTTAAAGTTTTTGATTTAACTATGGAAAAGATGACTAGTCTACTACTTTTTTTTTAATTACTGGTTGACTCATAAAAATTAGTAGTCATGCAACCTCTAACACACATCCCTAATTTCATGTAATTTGCATGAGATTAAGGATATAACTAGAGGGGTACATTCTCTCTCTCTTATACCAATATCCACCCAAAAATATAAAAAAATGCTTTAATAAAACACTGTGCACAATCAAAGGTCATAGATTTTGTGCTTGGAAGCAGGATGTATTGTAAAAATTGTAGTGAGTTCTAACACCCTAAAATATAATCAGTTAGTTGTTTTGGCAAACCCAAGATGGAAGTCCAGGTTGCAATATCAGCTTGTCATTATTGGTACAATATGTGTCATTAATATAGGCTACAACCCTGAATTTGCAGGATGGTCATCAGAAAAATATGTATAACATGATAAAAAAAATTAATGGTTTAAGACATAGTGTTAGGCTAGTGTTTTGGGTGGCTTAGAAACCGTGCTTGGATAACTGCCTTTTAATCCATAGTGCATTATTGTCTTTGGATCAGCCTCCTGTCTATCATTTTATTAAATACTCCTCTTCACTCTACCCCATGCTCAGTCTGAAATCAACAAGCACCCAACACAGCCAGACAGTTCTCCTGTGAGCAAAACCAGAGTAACATGGAGACAGAGACACCCAATCTTGCCACATTGTGCCCCACACACCCACATACACAAAGGGAAAGGGAAAGAAAAGTAATTAGGTCACAGTAGTTGAGCTCACTTGTGTGCAATAAAGTGCAGAACTGCCAATATCACACACCATGAGTGCTCTAGCCTCTTATCAGTCTGACATCATCAAACACATACACACTCATTAATAATGAATCATCTGTAATGAATAATCACCATGATGTAATGAGTCTGATGAACATTTGTGTTTATCTGAGATGGAGGGTGAAGCCTTGAGGCTTCTGTTCTCTCAGTAGGCTCGTCAAACACCATCAAAGCATCTGCGTGAGACACTATGTACACTATATAGTGACGATTCACTGTGGTGACCCCTGAAGGGAAAAGCCGAAAGAAGAAGAAGAAGAAGATGTTCCACTTTTGTGGAACATATTTTTGATTAACCTATGATGATTAGACTATGATAGACAGCCAGCCAGATAACTTTATTAATCCTAGAGGAAAATTCACAAATGATACTTCTATTATATATCATTTTTTAATTAAAAAGCAGTTTTAAACTCCTCTTCTGTCTGCAAGACTAACTGAAATAGTCATAAAAACAGTGAAAAGCTTTCTCCTTCAACAGAAGTGACTAAGCCCCTTGTTCTGAAACTGTGTATGTATTGTGAAATGCCTTGAGAGAGCAACTTCAACAATCATTAGGCTTTAAATAAAAGTAATATTTTGTTGATAGTGTACTTCACAATAAAGCTGTGACACTAGTGACAGCCTGTAACATCTACTTGTAATGGTGGCTGGGGCTTATTTCATTCATGTATAGGTCAAGTCAAGTCAAGTGGAGTTTACTGTCATTTCAACCATATACTGCCAGTTAGTACACAGTGAAACGAAACAACATTTCTCCAGGACCAAGGTGCTACATAAGACAAACACAGAACAACACAGAACTACAAGGGACTACATAAATTTATAAAGTGCACAAGTGCAAACATGTGCAGACAGCACAAGACAGTACAATGACTACTGAGATAGACAGTGACAGTAAGTCCCAGTGCAGTGCTGTACACAGTGCAGCCAGTACACAGTTCTATTAGAAACTGAAACCAGTGACAATAGTGCAAAAAGTACAATATAAGTTGCTATTTTCAACCACTCAGTTCACACAAGATTACTGCTGTGTAGCATCATGTATGAATAAGAGCAGTTTATACCACCTGCTAAGCTCATTCAATTTTCACAAAACAGATCCATGTAGGAATGTTTATAGATAATAGATGACTGCTGTCTGGGAGATGGGTAGAGTGCAGGAAGGTGATAGTCCAACACTGTAGTCTATTTTATATCCCTATAGCTTAGTATATAAGGCTAAAGTGAATTTTTGTGTATTGTTTTAAATTTTGGGATAACACAGTTGAATCATGCTGTTATAAGATACAAAACCAGACATAAAGCCATCTTAATTTATTAATGAATGACACATGCTTTTTAACCATTTGTAGTTACATTTAGAGTTGTGAAATAAACTAGTTAATTAAACAATAAAACAAGTTAACAAGTTAATTCATACTTACTTCATAGTAATCTTCTGTCCTGAGCACTCTCTCATGATAGAAAACATATTGCCTGTTACAAAGCGCTGGCACTGGAGAATCTGTCCATAATGTTTATTAAAAAAAAAAAAAAAAAACATCTCAAGCTCCACCATACTGATGATTACACATTCGTCTTTGTTAAATAACTAGCTTTTTAAAAATCCATTTATTATTAGCCTAGGACTATGTGGAGTGTTTAGCCTATAAATGAGTTGTCACTATAGAAATGATAACTGACTATAACAAGCACATTGATATAATAATTCGATTTAGAGCCAGTGCTAATGTCAGAGCTGCATTTATAGAAAATGTATCACCTTATGACCAATCAGATTCAAGAATTCAAGTGCTATTGTATATGAATCCATAATTGCTTTCCAAGTGTCAACTGATTTACAAAGAAATGCTAGCATCCCATCACAGACACACAGACACACAGACACACACACACACACACACACACACACACAGACACACAGACACACAGACACACAGACACACACACACACACGGTTTTTCAGCAAAGCTTATAACATGCCAGAGGATCCAGGTGATGTGGCCTAGTACAAAGCTGATGTAAATAATACTAGTGCTAATACTAGTCTTGGTCTTGGCCTCCTACCTCATCCCTCTCTCTTTCTCCAGTGTTCAGAGTTTTTTTTAATCAACATGGGCTGGAGGAAGTTCAACAAATTGGACTAAACAATGAAATGCTATACAGTGTCCAAAAAATGTAAAGCTTCCTTTTCACACTAATCAGAAATGAAATGATTTATTCTTCAAGAATGCAGTATGGATGCAGTTGAGAAATGTAGAAACACCTAAACTGACTCAGGGAGGGAAAGAGAGACAGTTTCTTAGGGAGTATTTTGACAGGCCAGGACTTCCCCTGAATATAAATTTTGATGTAGCTTCAACCTGTAAACATAAGATACCAGGATGTGCATAAGAGACATGGCTTGGAATTTCTTGTACGGTTCCTGTGCATTCCAACACATTTCCAAACTGGCAGCCTAAACTTAAATCTCATTCACTTACTCATGACACCCACTACTCCTTACCATTTTACATCAGAAATGGTTGGGTTAATGTCCCACATTTTGCAGGAGTATAAAAAACATTTCATATTGTATTTACATGTAGAACTACAGCATTACAGTCTAAAACACTCTTCCCGAAGACGTTATAGTGCAAGGTAATATCAAAACTAGCAATAATTTGCATTCACTGAATAATTTAAATGAGTTCAATGTACTTGTGCACACATGGACCCAAATCAGTTGTCCCTTATATAAAATATACAACATATACTATATGTTTATCTTAGTAAAGGACAAAAGAAAAGGGGTGTTCATCTGGCAGACGAAAAGGACAAAAGCGCCTGCCAAATAAACACCAAAGAGAGAGAGAGAGAGAGAGAGAGAGAGAGAGAACTGAAAACTATTGTGCAGAAGAGATATTCAGAAATTTAGCATCCAAATGTGGATGTAAAGCATAACGAAGGCAGAGCAGCTGCTGGGCTCAGCAGACTGGAACTGAAAAACACCCCATATGAGTAGGCTGCTTCCAGATTTACTCACCCGCTGTTAGAAAAAGCCTTCATTGTTCATATACACAAACTTACATATATGAGGAGAGGAGAGGAGAGGAGAGGAGAGGAGAGGAGAGGAGAGGAGAGGAGAGGAGAGGGGAGAGAGAGAAAGAAAGACAAAGAAAGACAGTGAGAGAAAGAGAGAGAGAAAGAGAGGGAGAGAGAATAATGATTAGTCATGATGTCTGTATTTTTTTCCTGATTAGAGTAACATTTCACAATCCCTCTTGTTGCTGAATCCAAACCATGAAAATGTTGAAAGTATGGGAGTCCATACCTATTTTTTACTACACACTAAATCCGGGTTCTTTTTGGGCAAACAATACTTAGTCAGACATGGACAATTTTCTGCGACCTCATGCATTGACCGCTCTACATTTTTTTTTTAATCCAGATATATAATGTAGGACTACTGTACATTTGAACACTTTATTATGTCAGTAAGAGTTTTACTTTATTATGTGAGCCTTAGGACTGCAATTGTTAAGAAGAGTTTTCACTAAAGTATACATCATCCAACTTCGATTCACTACAATTAGACTTTAGGCTATTCTTTAAAGAATTCAAAAATGACTCTGGTGCTCATACTCATAAGTTGCTCCTAAATTCCTGTCAACATAATTGCACTTTTTTTTCTATAGTACATAGTTATATAGTATATGGTACATATACAAATAAAATTGAATTGAACTGAGTAACATACGTATGTGTAACGCAAGTGACTGGAAATATTCCTTGCATCGACTTACCAGGCTAGTTATATGAAGTTATATGTTATATGAAAATAATCCACACCATGGTGGTGTGATATGGCCTGATGTGAACAGAGGAGCCTGGTTCATACATGATGTATTACTTTACGTGTGTGCAGAAGCAGCAGCAATTTGAGCCGCATTATTTACATACTCCCTGTGTATCTGGAAGACTTAAAAGCGATATTTGCTAGACGGCATGGTCAGCGCAAAAACATCCCTGTCCATCAAGTTGCCAGGTTGAACTGTTAAAATGTTTAGTGATTTCATGTACAGCGAATGAGCTCTGTCTCTTAAAACTTTCTGCTGGCATCATGATTGTTGTCATGAGCTGCGTCTCAAATCTAAAACTCTGTGTGACAGCGGGGGCATGGTCAAGTGTTAGCTGTGGACGGAGAGGAGGTGGGTCAAACTGGCAGGTAACAAGTGATGATTCTCACCTGTGGCTTATAACCGGCAGTCTACTTACTTTCGTCTCTTTGTGCTTTCGGTTTGTCCCGTAACCCGTGTCCCACGAGAGAGAGGCAGAGTACAAGACTGCTGGCCAGAGCTTGCGAGACACACACACACACACAAACACACACATTCACACACGCCAAGAAGTGTAAATTTTTTTTTAAAAAGTTTTGTGTTGTTTTCTGCTGAGTTTTGGTCTGAATAAACGTGAGTCTGAAGCTCAGTTAAGATTTCACCTGGCTCCTGAGTGGTACCAGAGCCCGGGCTCTGGGGAAGACTCTGATGCTTCCATAGAAACCTCCCCAGTAGCTAGAATTTAGTGATAAATTCACATACACTCCTGATCAAAATCTTAAGACCAAGGAAAATATTACAAATATTCACACTTCGCAGTGTTGGATTGTAACCAGGTTGTAAGTACTTCTTCAAAATGCCAAAAGAAGAAACAAGAGCAAGAGANAGTTTAAGACCATAGCCTTTAAAAGTTAAAATCTGTGCAAAAAATATGGCTTTAATGTCATTGTCCTTCAGACAGTCACATTGCTTTCTTTTTTTGAACGTGGCAGGATTGTTGAGCTGCACAAGCAAGGGCTCTTGCAACATGCCATTGCTGCCGAGGTTGGACAGCAAGACAGTCATTTTAAATTTCTTAAAAGATCCTGAGAGTTATGGGACAAAAAAAATCAAGTGCACTGAGCCGGAGGATCCTCGACCCAAATTAAGGCCCTTACTGATGTTGACTGCAGCCCAATAACCATAAGACAGCATCTGGGAGAAAAGGGCTTAAAGAACCAAAACCGTCTTCGAAAGCCACGTCTCCTCCCACACCACAAACTTTCCCGTTTGGAATTTGCAAGGATGCACCAAACATGGGACATTGAAAGATGGAGGAAAGTCTTATTCTAGGACGAGAAAAAAATTAACCTGGATGGTCCTGATGGCTTCCAACGATACTGGCATGACAAAGGAGATCCCACTGGAGATGTTTTCTACGTGGCACAGTGGAGGAGGCTCCATCATGTTCTGGGGTGCTTTTTCCTTCAATGGGAAAATGGAGCTTCAGGTTGTGCAG